>JBBPBP010009780.1:31729857-31740887 GCA_037974735.1 Cicer chorassanicum
TCTGAGTCTCACAAATTTTTCATTAAATTCCGGTAATATATAATATAAAAACCACCTATAAAACAATATTTTGAAAAGCTCTTAAAAAATTTCAAAAATATTTGAGTTGGTAAGTTATAACTCAAAGTCTAAACATTTCGCTTTGTTTTTAGTTTTAACTGTGATTTTCATTTTTAAACAAAAAATATCAACTGATTTTTTACTTTATTTTAAAACATCTATATAAGAAGTAAATAAAAGAACTTTTATTAATTTTGTTTTGTCATTCAATTCCTTTACTGTCCCTCTTAGATGTATAAAATTTTAAATCTAATAAATCAATAAATAAAATAATATTTGTACATTTATAATTTTTTTATAAAAGCATGTATAATAATTTATCATATCTTGTAAAAGAAATAACTTATCACTTTTTTTTTTTTGACAGAACTTATCATATTCATATCGGCTTCACCATGAGATTGGCAAATAACAACATTGAGAAATGATAATTTTTTTTTTTTTGCTAATAACTTTGAGAAATGTTTTTAATTTTCAAATTTTTATTAAAAAAATATATTATCCTTTTAAGCATTTTTTTCTCTCTATATTTTTGCTCCACTCTCAATCTTCCACTGATCTCTGCATAATGGAGACCTCAACTAGGGTTTGATCATTCACACCTCTTCCAAAATTCAGGTATAATCCTTTTTCCCCATTTTTACTATTGCTCTTCTTCACTCTTCAATAATTGATACATGAACCCTAATTTTCATTATCTCACAATTATTTTTTAAGATTTTTCCCCAATTATGTAACTCACTAACTAAGCTTTTAAACTTCGATCGGATCCTTACCCATTTTTTCTTAACCTTCAAGCAGCGAATTGAGACATTAAAGTTTCAAAATTGATGATAGATAAGAGCTTGATCATATAGCTACAGATTTGGACTACTCTAGATTGGTGTTGCAGCTACAAGAAGTTGTTCAAATCAGTTGAGAGATTGATTGAGAAGGGAAAGATTTTAGATCAGGATTTAGGTGAGGTTTGATTCACAATCTTGATTTTGTTGCTTCTAAATTTGGTTGAATTTTTTTTTAGTCTATTTTGGTTACTTGTTTATTGTTTTTGTTTGAAAAAAAGGAAATAATTTTGTGTTTGGTTTTTATGATTTTTGTGTTTATTATTTTAAATTTTTTGTGGATTTATGCAAACCACAATTTTAAAACCATGGAACTTTTCTTAATGGAATCTGACATGTCCTTGAGTATAGAGATAGCAATGAGTTGTTTGTTTTTGATTTTTTGTGTTTGATACCTTATATGAAAACCATGATTGTGTTAATGGATTAGCGTATGTTTGCTTCTGCGGCACGTTCACCAAACTCATGATGAAAAACCACGTTACTGCAGAAGCTTGGTTTTGTAGCTTCTATTAAATTGCGGTGAAAGTGGTGCCTAACGCATGATTGAAGATGCAGACATCAAACCAAACATATGCTTAGTTATTTGAGTGTGACATGCAATTATATGCCATAAGGCTTGCCATGTTTGAAATCAAACTGAATGCAGATATTGAGGATTGTTAAAATTCGATATGTGAGTATGGAAGATATGATGATCGGGTTATTTGATATGTTTTGAATTTTGATAGGTTTGGAGATATTGCAATATGGAGGACGAGAGCGGGCTTGAGCTCAGTTTGGGTTTATCTTGTGGTGGTTCATCAACCAAACCCAAGAGTAAGAATGGAAGCTCCTCGGATACTAGGGCAGAAGAAGCCGGTAGAGGTGGCAAGATGGTTGATGATTTCAAAAGCATGTTTAATACTGATCCTCAGAAGCCAGAATCAATTGCTGGTACTCGAAGGACCGATTCCTCGAAACCTGAAGAGAACTTCTTTAGTGACCTTTCAAAGGTCAAAGAAGATAATGCTTCTTTGAATTTAAACGGGAGAGGATATCTGGTTGCAAACAGCAATAACAACAATAAACCTATTGAAATTGAGGAAAATAAACGGTTAGAGGTAGTAAATAAGCGAAGAATGTCTTTTGATGACATACGTAATCAAAAGAAGCACGACAGCGATGTTCATCATGTTGATATACATGACAGGGCAAGAGCATCTCATATTTCTTTAACAGAAGATGGCTCAACTGCAGAAAATGAAGATGTTGCTGATTCTGAAGCCGAGAACTCTACCTCGAGGCCTCTCTCACACCATAGTGATGGTTCCAAAGGATTCATCAGAGTCGGTGGTGCTTCTTCTGATGCTCCCAAAGAGGTTCGTGGAGTTGCTGACTCAAGCGCCAACGGACAGAAGAGATATACTGCATCTTCCGAAAAAGATTTTAAACATGCAAACATGAATTATGGTGGTGCTTCCTTCTCTGCTCAACAAGTAAATATGATGATGGGTGTACCTTACTCTTCAGTAAAAGAGTCCAACTTGGTTGGTGCACCAAACCCTCAAATGCCTGGAGTGATGCATGTGATGCCTACTTCAACCGGTGAACGTGCGGGAGCTCAATCTGTGAGTAATGGAAGCTTGCCAATGATGTTTGGATATTCTTCTGTTCAGCTTCCCATGTTGGATAAGGATAGCTCGTGGGGATTGGCTTCTCGTCCACAACAGTTACATCCTTCCTTTGCTGGGAGAGGTCCAACTAACTCAGGTAATTGTGATTTGGATGACATTATTTCTAATGTACGAAGCACATGTAGACATGACACTGACACGTCAACACTAGTAATAATGTGAGAAAATAAATTAATTGAATGTAATCACAGGTGTCGATATCGTGTTGGTCACTGACACGTATCAAACGATGGACATGCATTCGATCAAAAGTGTTTGTGTAACAGAGTTTCCAATTAATCCATCTTCGTGACTCATACCTTGAAAGTTCCAAGTCAAATTGATAAATTGTGCATATATTCCTAAGTGCATCATGGCTGCAAGTTTTGTAAACTGAACCAAATATTCTGAACTGGATGGAAGATTTGCATATCTAATTGAGTTGGAGCCCATTTATATAAGAAAAGTTAATCGTAGAAATAGACATTCACTTTTCTGTTCATGCTAGTACAATATAATCATGTAAAAATTACAATAAGCTCTATCTGTAGCTTGATACTTACCGAATTTTTTATTGGAAATTACTTTATGACATTATTGTGTGGATACAGCTGCAGCTGCGTTACACCTAAACAATATATCCGAGGCCATGCCATATGAAGGAAGGCCACTAGAACGAACCAAAGGTGACGGAAAACAGCGTGCCGCTGAAGAAAGCTCATTCTCACAACCTGAAGATATGAAAGGAAGCAGCACAAACCTCAGGGCCAAAGACGTATCCGAACATTCGAAAGGAGAAGGTTCGACCATTGATTTTTCAAATATTAAGCCAGGACTTGCTGCAGATGTGAAATTTGGAGGATGCGGTTCATACCCAAATCTACCTTGGGTATCCACCACTGGCTCAAATGGAAGAACAATATCAGGTGTTACTTACAGGTACAGCACTAACCAAATCAGAATTGTTTGTGCATGTCATGGCTCTCACATGACCCCCGAGGATTTCGTTCGCCATGCAAACGACGATCAAGCCAATTCAGATGGCAATGCAGTTTTGGGAACCGTAGCAAACGGCAATCCAGGTGCTTCTTCTCACAGTTAGATTACTCCCATAAATGTTGTACTCTACTATATTATAATTCTCAACAAGAGAATCTTGGAATTCAGTCATTAATTTTTATGTAGATGAATGAGTTTCTTGCCATTTTTCTTCCTATTTGGCTATATCACATTAATTATTACTCTTAGCAGCTGCAATCAAGACTGTAGTTGTATGTAATAATGTTCAAGCTTTATTGCATCATCTATTCTGTTAAATAGTAATTAAGCTTGTGATTTTGTCCTGGCTATTACGTAGGTATATTTCCTTTTTAATATTATGGAGCAATAGAAATGTTGTTTTGAGGTATTGTAAGCACAGCTCAGGACATTTGATATGTTAGGGCACAAGTTTGAACCTGCAATACTCCACTTCTCTACACTTGTCTGTGTAAGTTTTGCCGTTAGATTCTATAGAAAAAAAATATGTTGTTTTGAGAATCCTAAGGGATGTAATGCATCTTTTATTTTGACTTGAGAAATGGTAGTGGAAATCACATCAATAGCTACTAAACATTGTGTCAATGATATCTTGTAGATTTATAGATATATAAACAAACAATAACTTTTATCGATTGCAACTAGACCTGAATTTTCTGCGGTGAGAGAATTGATTGAAATTAGACGATTTAGATTTAAAGCATGGTACATAAATATAACACATTATAATCTAATGATTGAAATTAGATGACTGAGATCTTTCTGTGGTTGCTATTTAAGTGTATAGAATCCATTTCTCACTAGTCTCTGGGTATCAGGAGATTTTCTTGATGAAATATGTCTTGTAAACTAAATTTAGAGGATTTAGGCTCAATTTGGTAATGACGGATAAATTGGATAAATTAGCTGATAGCGGATAGTGAATAAGCTATGTGATAGCGGATAGTGAATAAATTATTTGATAGAAGATAACGAATAAGCTAAAGCTAGTAGATTGAGTGTCTGTTTGGCAAAGTCAAGCCGCTAGTTTAGTGTTTTTTGAATAAGCTAAAGCTAAAGTGTATAAGTCCGTATGACCAAAACAAAGTTGCTTGATAACAAGCACTCTCAAAATGTTTAGTGCTTTCCTATATGCTAACTTAAAATAGCGCTTGAGTTTTTACTTAGAACACTTTCTTAAAATAGTGCTTTTCAAATTTTGCTTTTTTTCAATGCAATTTTTTTTTTTTGATTTCTGGTTAAGGTAACACCCTTGTATCCGCACTTTCTATAGCAGTTGATTTAGTTGACTAATAGTGTTTTAAAAAAAAAATTATCTTTTTGCATCTTCAATCATTAAACATCAAGTTTCAATAATACATGCTCCTATTCCACTTCCAAGTTACATTTATCTTCCTAGTGCAATTAAGGGGTATGGGAAATAATCACTTAGAGATCTCTCTATTTCTTGAAAGAAATTAATAACCCTGCCAAACTACCATTTCCCTTTCTTTTTTCCATGCCCTAACATAGCCTCGTTCATTGCAAGATATAATAATAAAATAAAATAAAGATGAAGGTTCGTGTTGACTTTTCTTTATTTACTTTTTAAGTAAAAAGACGATATTCTTTAAAAGAGTACATCAATCCTAAAACCCGAAAGGGATAAATATGTAAACAAGTTCAACATTGGTGATGTTGAAGTCATTGATTGAGTTTGTTTGTACTAGATCAAAGTAAATTTGTAAATTTGAACAAAATAAATACTACAACGAGACAAAAAAAAATCAAATTTTGCACTTAGTTGACAAGATAACATAAAAACACAGAGAAAATGATTTATGTAAATATCACTGATTTATATAAAATGATAGAAAAAAACCATGTAGATAAATAATTTCGGACCATTCTTTTTTATAATTACACTTATTTTATTTTAAGATTGCAAATTATATTTTTCCTTTGTCACTCCTTCCATGCATATCCAGCAATGTATATTAATAATCATCAATAACTTAGTTTAAACTGAACAACATGCCAGAGAAAAAATCAATTGTTCATGCATATATAAATATTTTCGTGTGTATTACGTATCAATAGTATTATCTCTCTCCCTTATGTTGTCACCATTACAAACAAGTGGAAAAAAAATTAATTTGTTTTGACCAAACTTGTTAGATAACCTTCTACCTCTTTGTTACGAAGTCTTGGAACATTACAACTTTAATTAGGTAACATAATTAATAAACAAGCATGTCCATTTATTGATAAGTGTGTTGTAATTGAAAAAAATCAACTTTGATTTTTTTTTATTTTTTAAAAGCATCTCCTATAAATTTACACATAAAAAAATAGAAATATCATATTTGAACTGGAGTTACCATAGAAAATGTCTAGCTTAACGGTATGACAATTAATTTGGACTTATTTTTTATTTACATCACTTTTTAACATTTTAATTTTAAAGTTTTTTTTTATGATGGGTCAATCAAACTAATACATTTAACTTGGTCACTATTTGTTAGGTGTCAAAACTTGACAGAAATATAATAAGTTGTAAAGGAAGGAAGTGAAGGATTCATGACAAAAAAAAAAAGCATTGATAATAAGTTAATTCCTCACAAAGCTACAATATGCAACTAGATTTTTTTTTTAATTGAAAAATCATTTTGAAGCATTTTTTGGTTAATAATTAGATCATGGTATCTTTTGAAAGCATGTGACAATTATGATGACTTAAAATCGAGTTAGCATACTCTCTATTTTCTATATTATTAGAAGCATAAAATAATATTAAAACATATAATAAATGAAGTAGATAAAATATAGCTTAATCAAACTATTAAGACCAACTTGCAACAATTATTAAAAACTTCTCTAAGATTAGTTATATATATGAAAACTTATCAAGTCAATCAAAGAATAATATATACAATTTCTTTTACAACTAATGAATTGATCCAGTACAAATAGAAGTTTGTCTCTATCAATTGAGTTCAACTATTGCCAACTATTTCTAAACTTCATTTGTGTGGCACGTCTCTATGAATACTTAATTTTTTTTAAAGAACAAGTAGTTAAAATTGAATTTCTATCTAAGATTGGAAAAGGATTCCATTATAGTAAATTGTAGGATCGTGACACGAATAATAAGATATTGTTAGATTGAATGGTATCTTTATACGGATTCAAAATTTCATACACTATAAAAATTCATCAATTTAAATAATTTAAAAAATCAAATACAAGTTCAATATCTGAATTGTTCATATAAGATCAAATGATCTCAATTTTTTTATAGAATAATTGTACAAAATATCTTATCCACATCTACCTAATTTTGTGATATTTTTTTGATGAAGTGATTAGATGAAACCCTTCTCATAAAAAACTTATATTAGCTAGAGTTTCAATACTTTACCACCTTTGACATTTTTATGTAAAGATAGCGTGTGGATGAAAACTAGTGAATTTGGCAATGTCATATATCATGTGTGACAAAGATGCCTACTAAAGTCAAAAAAACAGAGTTTAATACAATTATGGGCCACTCCACCTTTTGTTCACTACTTAATTTTTCAATATTATAATGACATTATTTTAAAGGAAGAATCAAATTGAGGCACAAAACTTAGTCCAAGAAGATACCAAGAAAACTGACATAAGAGAAGGTAGCTATATATTTAATAATAATAATAATAATAATAATAATAATAATAATAATAATAATAATAATAATAATAATAATAATAATAATAATAATAATAATAATAATAATAATAATGTTCATGCGCAAGGACATCAGGAGTTTGAATTCAAATTTGAAATTTTTTACTTTTTCAAATTTAATGTGTGTGTGAGTCTAACCAGATTATTTGACAAAAAATAATAATTATAAAATAATTATGCTTTAAAGTTTCAACTCTTACCAATTAGAATTTATTTATTTTATTGCTACATAAATAATAGAATGCTTGAGGAAAAGTTAGAATCATCATGAATCAACTTGGTATTAGCCTTTTGATTCTCTCTATCTTATTCTTCCATGTTGTTAGATCACAAACACAAAACACAACTTCACAAGATGGTGTTTCAAATTTCCAACCAAGCCTTGTTGTTGTCATAGGAATCCTAGGTCTAATGTTTGCATTAACATTTGTTCTTCTAATTTTTGCCAAAGTATGTCATATGAATCCTCTTGTTAACACAAACAATCATCCAACAACACTCATGAGATCGAGATCACGATTTTCGGGTATCGATAAAACTGCGATCGAATCGCTTCCATTTTTTAGATTCTCTTCACTCAAAGGTTCAAAAGAAGGTTTGGAATGTGCAATATGTTTATCAAAATTTGAAGACATTGAAATTCTAAGACTTTTACCAAAATGCAAACATGGTTTTCATATTGATTGTATTGATCATTGGCTTGAGAAACACTCAAGTTGTCCTATTTGTAGACACAAAGTCAACCCGAAAGACGAAACGAACTTCGCGTATTCGAATAGTTTAAGGATGATGATAGAAAATTCGGGACTCGAAGGCGATGAATCGAATATAGAGATCTTTGTTCAAAGAGAGGAAGAAAATCAATATGGTTCATCAAGATTTAGTAGTAGTACTATTGGAAGCAGCTTTAGGAAAATTGGAAAAAGTACTTTTGTTAAGGAAGAAGAATTGCTTATACAAAAAAGTGAGTGTGACAACAATAAGGTTTATCATAAATACAATCATAAGATTACTATATCTGATGTTGTGTTCAAACATAGATGGAGTAATGTGAGTTCTTCCGATCTTATGTTTTTGAATTCAGAAATGATTAATTCTACATCAAGTAACATGTTCAAGTTCAATGACATGGAATCATATACAAGAAATGTTGTAGAAAATGAGAAAATTATGGACATTAAGGAAGAGATGGAGAGGAAAATTTCATTTGAGAGTAAAGTTAATGCTACTAACAAGATTAAATTTAAATCGGTGTCGAATTCCAATGAAAATTTGAGTGGCGAAGTAAAATATGTGAATCGTGGTGAAAAAAGGTCAGTGTCAGAAATCGTCGGTGTATCGAGATTTAGAGATTTTGATACGAAGAAAATGGTGTTTGAAGATTGTTGTTTAGTTGGAAACAATGTTAAAGAGGAAAGAATGAGGAAGCTTTGGTTTCCAATTGCAAGAAGAACAGCTGAATGGTTTGTGAATAGAGAAAGAAGGTCTCAAGAACAATCTCATAATAACAAAGTGCCATTAGTAGATGTATAATCTAATGTTCACTTTTTTGAGGTACATATGTTTGGTGTTTGGTTTTATGGTTTTGATCAATATCTTCCTTTAAATTTTAGAAGGTTTTTGTTGCATAGTATATTGTTAAGGTTGGTACTTTGTGATCCGGAGTTCACAAATTCAAATCTTAAAAATATTTTAGTGAGATAAAGTTGCCTACGTCTCTTCTCGTCAAACTCACATGGTGAGATATGGAGGTACAAACTCAAATCTTGAAAACAACTCTCAATTTGAGGTAAGATTATGTACGTCTATCCTTCTAAGACCTCATGGTGGGATTCGAAAGTCACATATCCATATTTTAAAAACATTGTCTTCACTTATCAGGTAAGATTGTGTACATCTATCCTCTTCAGACTCCACGCAGTGGGATCTGGAGATCACATTTTCAAATCCGAAAAATAACTTCTCTACTTGTTAGATAAAGTTGCATACATCTATCCTATTAGATCTTGATGGGTGGTGGAAGCCTTCTTCACTAAAATGCAGTTTTAGTATATAGTTAAAGAAATTATGTACACATTTATTGTTTTTCTTTAGTTCCTTTGTTTTATTAATTCTTATTATTATCTTCATAAAAACTATGTTAGTTTTTTCATGATTGAAAAAGAAAATAATAGAAACATTTGTAGACTTAAAATGGGATTAAAATTTTTATTTTTCAATTCATTATCGATTTTGTATTTATTTACAACAAGAAGACAGATTAATAATCTTGGCCATACTTTATGTGTCTTCAATTATATTTCGTTTTTAAAATATAAAATTGTGCATGATTAACGACTGAAATTAGGGAACAAGTGGCTGAAATTCCAACATGGTTCCATAAATTAAGTATGTTCTTTTTATTCTCTCTCTCAACTCTTTTTTCCCCAAAATAAGGATTGTAATAATTAAATAATATAAAATAGATGAATCCAAAAAGGAATAATCAAATTATCTAGGTCAAACGGTAAATGAAATTCAGCTAAGAATAAATTATTTAAGAGAATAAATTTTATCTAAAATAATTTTTAATTAAATTTAATTTATTTTTCTATCAACTCTAATTTATCAAGGTCCAATTATTTCAAAACTAATAACTAAAAAAAATCTAATTTTGAGACGAAAAATAAACTATCTATTTTTTACAGTATAAATTATTCATAAGTAAATTTTTGGACAACACAAAATAGATCTATTTTTAATGTGTATATCCGAATTCATATTGAAGGAGGGGAAATTTTTCCTATACAATTATATTGAATAAAATATAGATAGTCTTCATTAAAATCTTCTTTTTCCTAATATGTAACTACTTTGTTTATCTTACTAGTCCGATTCATTACATTTTTTAAAAACAAGGGTTTATTACATCATATTAGTGCCAACAAGAACGCAAATATTTATTAATTAATGTCATAAAATTGAATAGATAAAATTCATATATATATATAGAAAAATAGATAAAAAAATTCACCTATTTCAGTGTTGCTATATGGTACGACGTACTAACTATATAGACGAAAGGCACAAGCACTTTCACTTGCCTCATTGAGTTTCTTTTTTGTTTAATTTTAAAATAAAAGGTAATATAAAAAGGTTAAATATAGTTTGTAAATATAAAACCAGTTTTATTATTAATTAACAATTCTAAATAAATTAATTAAAAATAGTCGTTTCGTATGAAATTTGAGAATGCAATAACGTTAAAATTTTAAGGAGGATTTTGTCACTTACATAGTCCTATTCAACTCACTCAAACTAATCAAAACAGAAAGAACAAAATTGAACAAGTTTTAGTACTTATTATTATTATTAGATATTGCATAAATTTATTATTTGTTAATTCTTTTTAAAAATATTTATTTTTAATTTAATATAATTTTATTACTATTTTATATGTTTCAAACATAATTGGTCAATTTGATTATGTAATATTAATTTTTAGAATATTATATGTTATATTGGTTCAACTTGTTATTTTAATACAACTTTATAATATTAGTATCAAAATAATTTTTTATAATTGTAATTTGGTTTAATAAAAATTGATTCAATTTAAACTATATTAATTTAGATCAACTAAGTGCAGAATAAATATTTTATAGAGACTAAACTTAAATGAAAAATATTTTTTAAAATTACACTTTTAAACATTTATGTTATTTTTAAATTTCAATTTGGTATCTTA
>JBBPBP010009780.1:31797441-31814286 GCA_037974735.1 Cicer chorassanicum
AATTTGATTACAAAGATTTTTTTAAATATAAAAACACTTTTCAAAATAGCAACTAAAAGCTAATAAAAAAATTTAGAGACTAACAAATTGAGAATAAAATTAAATTTTTAGAGCCTACAATTTATCTACCCCTCTTTTAATTATTAAAATTGTACTTTATTTTTATTTACGGTTTAATTTTAAGAATAGAACAAAGTATCTAAAATATTTGAGAAAGCCCTGAGCACTCTAGTACTTCATCTCCAATTCAACATTCATTTTCTCAAAATATAAATAGCAATGACATAATCAAGTGATCAATAATTAAATTAATTGAATAGTGGTGGTGAGTTTTCAAGAAATTATTATAAGCATATATCTTAATTCTACGAAAAACGGTTAAGAGAATACAATTTTCGATTATAGACAGTAAATATCATCAGCCTCTTAATCTAGTATTAGTGAAGAAGAAGTAATATATGATGTATTAATATTTGAGACAAAAAATATAGTAAATGAAACATTTAAAATGAGATTTAAAATGAGAGATAGTGTGAATACTTTTTTATCCTAATGATTAAACATGTTAATTAAAAAGGCATGCTACTTTTTTTATTCATTAAACCCATGCTTTTTTTTTTGTATGTGGACGAGGAAAGTCCTCTTTCTGCACCCCGTTATCTAATCTTATTGGGCCTGTCCGCCGCGGCCCATTGCTCCTGCTTTTTTTTTATCCGGTTTGTATTTTTTTTAATTTAATTTAATGTATTTTTTTTGGACGCACTTTCCTATTTTTCTATTAAATGTATTTTGATTTTTTAAAATTTATTATTATTTTATAAATTAAATTAACAATATTTTATTTTTGCTATTATTATTTATTAGTTCGGAATAAAAATAGGAGGGAGTTGTTAACAAAATAAAATTGTGTTGCTGTTTTACGTGTAAAATATTAGGAATACGTTATTTGTTTTGATATAGTCAACCGTTCTAAGTTTGATGTATTTTATTTGTTTTGGTCAGTTGTTTAGGCACATTTAGTCAACTGTATCTTATTTCTTCAATTTAATTTAATGTATTTTTATTTTATAATATAATTTTCTTTTTATTATTATTAATATTAATAATATTATTAAAATTTATAATATAATTTAATCATTTTAATTATAATTATAATTATTAATTATAATAATAATAATTATAATAATAATAGTAATTTTCTTTTACCGATTTCTTCTTGGGTGGTTTTCTTCTTCACAGAATTGTGGTGGTTATCTAATCTTCTTTACGTTTCTTTTCAGATTCCTTTCTCTCTTTCTCTACACGCGCGACATCGCAAATGGGTAAAACCCAAATTTCCTTTTTTTTTTTTTTTTTTTTATTCTTTAGTTTTGTTTGTAAAAGTCATTCTTAGTAATTTATTTTGTTTGGCAGGTTTTTACGCTACAATGTGCAACCAAACAGTTACTTTGCTCAATGTTGTATTAATTATCTGCCATTATGATGATGATAATGATTTAGATTTAGATTTTATAACCGTGTGAAGATGCAATTCTTTTTGGTTTCATGTTTTATTATGTAAATGCAACAAGATATTGATCGTTAATTCATGCACATAAACTGTTTGATGTATTAATTTTAGATATGCGTCTGGGCCTGCGTCCGGCCCAACCATTCGAGGCAAGTTTAACGTGCAATGCTTTTGATTCAAGTTTCACAATATTTGAATTCTTTATTAATTTCTATTTTAGAATTCATTATTAGGATTTGAAATGTTCAATTTTCCTGATGATTGTTGTTTAGTGACTCACATATATGATGCTTTGACTCTCAATTTCTTTAGATCCGTCCGATGATGCCCTTGAAGGCCATTAAATATGAAGGACATGAGTATGTATCTGGAAATCAAACTTTGATTGTTTTGAAGTATGAAACAAAAGCAACCGTCATCATGCTTTGATTATTCAAGGTTAATCGAAATGGTGTATAAAGGTTAATCAAAATGATGTATAGATCTTCTATCCATAATATTGAACACCCTCTTGGATATAGGATGGATTAATCTTGTCATCAAAATATTATTATGGAATATGCACAATTACCTTGGTTATTATTTCTTTTTGTTAATTATATTTCATTTGATATTTGGATCATTTTCGGAGATTCTCAAATTGTGTGGAAAGTTTACATTTGGATCATTTTTGTTAAAGATTACATTTTGAAAATTTGGAAAGTTTCAAAAGTTTCCAAATCTGTAAACTTTCGAAAGTTTTTAAATATGGAATGTTTCGAAATTTTCCTATTTCGAAAATTATGGAATTTTCTATTTCAAAAGTTTTGAAAATTATGAAAAAATGAAAATTTAAAAGGACAAAATTGTATTTCACGTTGATTGAGGGGATGACATATTTAAGTGTGGGGGTTGCATGGTATAATCCTCTGAATCAAGTTGGTTAGCTCTATTGGACCCAACAAAAGGAGAAACTTGTAAAGGATTGGGCCTATTAGGCTGTAACTTGTAAAGGGGGAAATGGTGGTTATGAAAGCATCATCTGTCTTAATTTTTTGTGAGCCATAATAAATTATATTAGAATAAATTAATGTTGTTGAAATATAGTGATATAAAGTTTTTAGTGAGATCTATTTTTGTAATTTTTTATCGGGATAATGGGTTGGAGAGATTGGATACTTATTAAATATTGTCAATAAAAAATTATAAAATAAGTTATATGTACGCGTGAGACACGCTTGACCATTCAAATAAAAGACCATTCAAATAAAAGACCTATATAGTAGATGTCATTAGGGGTGTACGTGGGTTGGGTTGGGCGGGTTTTGATAAAACCCAAGACCCGACCCGATCGATTATCTTTGGGTTGGGTTAAGTTCTAAACCCGTATTTTTTTATTCAACCTGAACCGACCCGACCCGATCAAGAACGGGTTGGGTTGGGTTGGGTTGGCGGGTCATACATAAATAATAACCTTTTTTATTTTACAAGAAAACATATTGAATGAAAATATATTTAATACTTGAATGTCTCAAAACTATAAAATTTCAATCAAATTATGCAATTCTTTAAAAAAACTCATCAACCTCTCACACAAAAAAATAAATCCAACAATCTTCAAATACATAAATAAATTCAACAACACTAAATCAATAAAAATTGGGCATCATAAAAAAGGTGCAATTTTAATAATTAAAAAATTGATAAAATAAATTTTAGTCCATGTACACATATCAATCCTATGAGATCTACTCATACCAATCTTCATGTCATTTGGTTAGATTAATTCATGTAACAAGAAAAAATGCACATATAGTATGTTATCTTCATGTGTCATGACAAGGATAAACCTGATTTAATATATATTAATTATAGTATTATAAATAAAATAAGAAGTATTTTTAAAAGATTAGAGAAAATTTTGGGGTGGCCGTGTCCAACCTATGTCCCAACAAAGATTAGCCAGTTACACATAATCCACAAACCATTTTAATTTACTAAGTACCATTCATTTGTTTATAGTTACAATTTTTAAATAAAACACTAAAAAAAAGTGTTTAATAGATTTAAATATAAAAAATTTAAACTAAATTCATCGTAAGCTTTTGCATAAGCATCAATTTTATCATAAATAGTATTTAACTTAAATGAATAGTATTTAACTAAAAAAAATTGTATTTAACAAATGTAAAAAATTTAAACTAAATTCATTATAAGCATAAGCTTTCTGTTCATACCTTTATTACGTAAAACTATAACAAAATATAACATTTAAATAAATAGTATTTAACTCAAATTAAATTGCTCATTTGAAAGAGACAATTCAAAAATTAGATATGAATTTTATGGGTAGGCATATACGAGATTACAATGTCAAAAAAAATTAAACGAGTTCAGTGTTTAGTCTAGACGCATGGACACCTTGCATCAACATTGATATAAAAATCACTTGTTAATAATATCTAATTATAACTAATTCGTATAAAATCAGTTATGAACACCTCTAGAACAAAAGAAGAAGGTGGACAGCTGCGCGACTTCAAAAAGTCTTGAAGAGGGTATAGGCAGAAAGTGGATGAAGACAGCTGAAAATCTAAATAAGAAGAAGAGTAATGAAACCCTATTGAACTAGTCAAACAATTTTTTTTTTAAAATATAACTAGTTACCGGGTCGGGTTGACGGGTCGACGGGTTCAAATTATTAAACCCATTACCCGACCCAAATATAAGCGGGTTTCAACGGGTTGGGTTGGGTCGGACCCGAAAGTGATCGGGTACGGGTAAAAATCGGGTTGGGTTGAATTGGGTGATCGGGTTGGCGGGTCGACCCGCGCCCATGTTCACCCCTATATGTCATAATCTGTAGACTTACACCCACTCATTTTTTAGAGAAATAAATTAACACATTATAATTAAAATAAATTAATATGTCAATGAAATTAAGTTTTATTTTGATATTTAACGTCACATTTTGAAAAATACGACTTTACACATATTATACTTAAATTATATTTTATAATAATACATTTAAATATGTCAAAAACTAAATGAAGTTAATATGCGTAAACTACTAAAAGTTGAATATATAACAAAAAGATCAAAATTTAATATTATAATTAATGTAGTAAAAAAATCTTATTTATATTTGTTTAAATAAGCCGGCTTAATAGGCTTGTTGTGTGGCCTGTAACCTAACCATTTTAACAAAATAGGATTTTTTTAGAAGTTTTGACTTTATTTATTAAAAAAAAAAGTATGGTCTGACCTGGGCCTGACGTAAGCCCTTGGGATCGACCTGACGTATTCCCATCTCAATATATACATCTTAAGATGTAGCTTACTAATTTACATGTACTACAAAATGTGAGTGTAATTTAGCAAACACCTATAAATAATAAACAAGATTGTTATTTCTTATAAAAATTGTTTTTTTACAATTAGAAAATAGGTTTTAATTATAATCAAATTCTATATATTGAAATTTTAATTATTTTTTGATAAATATATTGTAAATCGTTAAAGATGATCATTTTTGTAAAAAATGATTATCTCTTTAATAATCTTAAGGTATTGGTCTCATCATGTAACTTGAAAAGAGAGTGATAAAGTGACATAGTAATTTAAGGAAGTAAGATAAAGATTAAAGGGACTACGGGCAAAGCTACCCACGTGAATGAAGTAGCTTTTGGCTATCCTCATATTTTTTTTTTAATAAGTAATTATAGTTTTATAATTAGTTACCCCAAATAAGTTTATTAGAAATAAAATTAGAAGAAATATATCTATTTGTATTATTTTGACACTTTCAATCTTTACTATAACTACCAATAAAATATTTTTAGCAATATAAATTATTCAGGTATCACTCATAAATAAAATTGATGATGAGATTCTTGTAAATAGTTTAGTTGTTTATATTGAAAAAGACATTGCTAATTATATTATAGATTCAATTATGGATTAATTTGACTCTTTAAATCATCATTGAGTGCTACTTTTCTAAATAATTATTGTTGATTTTTATTTTCTTTAATGCAATATTAATTTACTTTTTGTATATACTAGTAAAAAATTATTATGAATTTTTTTGCTCACGGGTTAAATTTAATATATTAATGTTTTTAAGAATTTGATCACCTCATTAAAATTATGCTAGCTTCCCCATTGGAAGTGACAAACATATATGGGGTTCGATTAATATCCCTGGTTAGAATTAACTGGTTTACGCAAGAGATTGAAGCTCATGTTATTCAATTCTATCAACAACTATATGAATAAGATAATGTATGATCCGGTTCAGGGTTAGTTTCTAAAGTTATTCCTCTGTTGATTTATGATGGCGATAACTCTCAACTAATTTTCATCCATTCTTTGAATGAGGTGAAGTCAATTGTCTTTTCTATGAATAGTCTAGACGTTCCTGATCCTAATGGCTTATATGGTTATTTCTTTCAACATTTTTGGAATATTACCAGTTTTTACTACATGATGGATTCTTCCGAATTCCTAAGCTTTCTGATCCAGAGAGAATTGTAGGTTATAGGCTAATTTTCAGTTTAAGATAATTACAAAGGTTCTTGTTGATCGTCTTGTGCATTTTGCACCTAAAAGTATCTTTAAGCAACAACAAAGTTTTATCAAAGGTAAAACTATTTTTGAATTCATTTGCATTGCTTCTGAGGCCATAAAAGATTCTAATTTTCACGGAGGTAATGTTACTTTGAAATTTGACATTCACAAAACTTTTGAAACTCTTGACTGGAAGTTTCTGCTTGATGTCTTAACTGCTTTTGAATTTAGCTACGTCTTTTGTAATTGGGTACATGCAATTCTTAAGTTTGTTATGCTTTCCATTATGTTTAATGTACATCCTTCCAAATATTTTGCTTGTAAGTGTAGGGTGCGACAAGAAGATCCTTTGTCTCCACTTTTGTTTTGTTTAGCCAAAGATGTCAATAGTAGAGGTAACCCTTCTTGGTTGATTCAGGAAACTTGAAGCCTATGGCTGATTCTTAGAATTTTACTACTCTTTCACATGTTCTTTATGTAGATGATATTATGGTGTTTTGCAAGGGAACAAAAAATAACTTAGAGACCCTCATGTAGTTGTTTTGTGAGTATGTCACTGCTTCTAGCCAACATCTAAGCTTGAGCAAATGTAAATTATTTGTTGGTTCAATTTCTACTAAATGTGTTCAGAATATTAGTTCTTTTCTAGGTTTCTCAACTAGATCGCTATCGATTACTTACTTTGATGTCCCCTTATTTTGAGGGAAACTAAAGTCTTGTTATTTGATTATATTGTTGATCGTATTAAAATAAAACTTTATGCTTGGAAGGGTTCGATGTTATCAATTATGGGACGCATTCAACTAGTTAAATATGTTATCAAAGATATGTTGGTATACAACTTTCATGTTTACGCTTAGCTTACTTCTCTTATAAAAAGTGAATTTTTTGTTGAGGAAATTTATCTGGTTAGGAGATATTTCTAGATAGAAAATTGTTACAGTGACATGGAAAAAAGTATGCTCTTTTTTGGAAGAAGTGGGCTTTGGTCTTCAATCATTACACACTATTAATTATGTTGCCCTGCTTAAGCGTTATTGAGATATGTTTTCTTCACATCAATAATGGTCTCAACTTTTTTAAGTCATGTTTTCTCCGTGCAAATATGCATGTTACATATTTTGCAAAGTCCTCTATTTGACCCGGTACTCATCAATTTCTTCATTTGATTTTCGGCAACAATTGTTGGAGAATTGGCAATGGTAATACGATTAAATTTTGGTTTCATAACTGATTATATCATACTCCTGTAGATATACTTAGTTTATCTCCTCGACTTGTCCACTCATTATAATTTATTGATGTTGATTTTTGTCTAATCACTCTTGGGATATTCCTTCTTGTTTTGCTTGTTCATTTCCTGAGGTTGTAGTTGAGATGCAATCAAATTATTACTTTGACAGATGATTGCAAGGACCAAACTGGTTTGGAATCTAACAAATTCTAGAATTTTATCTTTTAAAGATAGTTACGAAATTCTTCATCCTATAGACTTGAAGTTTAATTGGAGTAAAAAATTTGGAGTGTTGTAATTCTTCTTTTCAAGTTTTTTTTTGTTTGGCGCCTTTTTCATAATAAGATACCTACAGAAGATCATTTATGGAATCATTGGTGTGTGGTGGTGGCGTGTAATTGTACGTGCTCTCAAGCTTATAAAACTATTGCACACTTTTGTTGAGTGTGTTTTGCTACACAACTATGGAACTAGTTGTCTTATGTTTTGCACATTCGAATATATTTTTCTTCCATCTCTTCTATTCTTGATATCTATAGTAAAGATTGGAGTTCTCAAGTGGAGGATACCGTCCTCTCTACTATCACTCACATAATCTAGATTATTTGATTTGTCCGTAACCGATTAGCGTTTAATAACAAGTTAATTAATACCCAATACACTATTCAACATTTTTCTTCTACATATCTCTCTCATATAAATAAATTCTCTAATTTATAATAATTTTTTGATCTTCTTTGTTTACTATGTATTTCTACCACTCGAGGTATTTGAGATATGATCATACATTAAATATAACATTAAATTAATCATATTTTTCATTTTTTATTTGACATTTTATTTAATTTTATAATATTTTAGAACAAATGACTTTTGTAAGATAAAAGTAGTGCCATATTTCTTTTGGTTAAATTAAGCAGTGAATTTTGTTATCATGGAGAATGGAGAAAGAAGCAGCAACTAATGGGGCGGTGTCGGAACATGAATAAAATGTCAAAATTAATTTGAACAAAAAAAAGTTAAGGACATTTCATATATACTTTTGATATAGTTCTTAATTTGAGTATGATTTCTTAAATTCATAATTTTTTTAAAGTTTATCATAATAAATAAAATAATTCAATTTTTATTTAAATTGTCAGTAAATAATTTTTATACTTTCAATAGATTAATGTAAAGAATTTTATAAACTGTTTATACAAATTAAACTCATAACAAAATGTGGATTTTAAAATAATTATTATATAAAAAGTACTTAAAAATATGCACAAGTTTTTTTCCACTAATGCCGCAGTAACACGTGTTTCTTTTTTGTGAAAATTGAAACAAAATTTTGTATCTTTAAATCTCATATTTTTTGTGATTGTTCTTATTTCTCTTTATTCAAACTTTATCTGATTTAAATAATTTTTATTAGTTATTTTAATCACTAATTTTTCCTCAAAATATATTAAAGTTATCGAAGTTATCCGCCATCAAAAGTGTGAAAATTCTTTATGTTGTTTGTTTTGTACAAGTGAAAATTCTTTAAGAAAATATAAGAAATGAAAATTCTTTAAGAAAATATAAGAAATGAAAAAGAGGGCCAAGAAAACAAAAAATATAAAATAAAAAAAACGTAAAAGTGGGCCAAGGCCCATATATGTGAAAAATTCTAACGAAAGCCACGTTGAGCTTGTTCTTGCCTCATCTGATTTGTGATTTTTCTTTTTAAATTGTGACTTTCATGTTACACAAGTAACAAATATAACTATTTCATTTAAGTTTCAACTAAAGAATAAAAAATATACCGTGCAAAAATTAACAACAATAATTTTAGTGAAAGCATGTAAAAAATTCATCAAAAAAATTTCTTCATGTTTGTGAACAATATAAATTTTCAACTAAAATATCAAACAAAATACAAACAACAAAAATGAAACTAGCTTTCATATAATTTTTATATTTAAAAGTCAAAACTTCTTTATCCACTACAGTATAAGTGGTGTTTGTTTTTTTTTATCTTCATGGTCAACAATCAAAATCTTTACTTTTTCGTGATGTGACCATTGAAACCGTAACGTATAGTTATCTGTATGAAAACGCGGTTTGTGGTAGATAAACTTTAACGCGCTTCAAAGATTGACCTTAACTTTTATTTATAGTTATTGCAAATGAAATGATCATTAGAAATCGCCTTCGTTGAAATTTAAAGAGTATTCTTCCATCATAAAGTATCAATGCCAATCTAGATATATACACCTTATTTGCAATGTTACTTCCAGAGATAACATTTCGTTAACTTGTACATACTTAACATCTATCCTTTTTTTAATGAATTATTATGACCTTGAGAACCTATATGTAAGTAGGCTTTGAGCATGACACCTAATTAATGCATGTGGAGATGTGCATTTATATTATATTGTCTTGATATGCATAAAACGCTAACTCATTTAAAGTTTTAAATGTATTAATTGTGTATCATGTTTGTGCATCAATAATTGAGATACTATGTTTTAGTCATATGTACTAGAAAGTGACATTTTCACACTTCGTCATGTTCCTGCCACCACAATTATTTAGAATAAAACAAAATATAGTACGAGGACCACTTATATCCACGTGCTTTTGGGTTGGAAGGTTGGTGTTTCATTTTTATTTTTAATTCTATTATTGTATATTGTACAAGTTTAGTAATTTAACTTAATTTAATTACCTTCACTAGTGCTAGCATTGAAAATAACAATGATTTCCATAATGTAACAGCCAATCATGAATTTGTGCTATTTCAAGTTATCTTTCTTGATTCACATGAAAAAAAATTAAACTTACTCAATTAATTTAAAATTCTAAAGATTATTTATGACTCCTTATTAATATAAAAAAATATTTCGTTGGACTAATACAACATATGATTCAATGTGGATCAATCAATGCTTAAAAACATTCAAAATTCTAATAATGATCAACGACACTCTTCGAAAGTAGAAGTGCATGACCCTCCTCGTCTTTAGTGTCGGTTCAACAAGTTCAGTCTTGAGGGCACATATTTATTTTTCTTTGTTTTTATCAAACGATCACTAATCAAGTTAGTTTCTCAACCTTAAAAAATGAGGAGGACCATAAACTTTTAATTTCATACAATATATGTCTTCATTAGATTTTTGAACCATTTTCAAGTATTGGTCTCATGGACCAACCGTTCATTGGATTCTCAACAAGCTTACAAGAATGATGATTCCTATGATATACGATAAAAAAGTTACTTTTATTTTTGTTTGATCGTGGTCAAATTAATTACAAGTTTTTTTCAAATAAAATACAGTCAAATAAATTTTGTTATCCAGGATTCGTAAATAAACACAATTTGTCTTAGAAATTTGAGTGGTGGACAATTCTCGACCTACAAGTCGATTTTGTGGGTTGTGTTAGACTCAAAACAAATTATAAGATAGTATCGAAGTTTATCTAAATCTATTTAGACCATACTATTAGATTACTCAGATCACACTCAAATGTCAGATATTGGATGTAAAAGTTTATGTTAAGAATCTCACATTATATGAAATAAGATCTAACAAAGTATTTATAAATGGTGGATAATTCTCACCCTACAAATCAGTTTTGTGGAGTTATATTAAACCAAACTTAAATTCTACGAGTTTGAGAGTTCATATAAGTAACATATGTCGAGGATTTAAAGCACACTTTGAAATCTAGCTTATATTTTTGCTACAAATACAAAACAACATCACTTTTCCCACACCTTGATTTTCTACTAATAAGAAAAAGAAAACCTAATGAAAGATAGAAATACAAATAAATAAGACGAGATTTGACTAATCTAAAACAAATAATATTAACTATTAACGAATAAAACAAATTCATATATAACAGACTTACAAACAATTAAATCCATATATAAATTTCAAAGATATCTAATAAGTAATGACAAATTAATAATACACAAAAATGTAAGTAAACGCGAGATTTGAATCCACTAAATAAAATAAGAAATATTAACTATTAATGCATAAATCCTTATTTTATTATTACAAATATAAATTACACACAAAACATCACAACTTTTACACACACCTTAATTTTTTAATAATAAGTAATGAAAAATTAATGATACACGCATAAATACAAGTAAACATGAGATTTGCCTCCTTTAAAAGTAAGTAATATTAACTATTGATTCATAAATCAAATCGTTAATATTCTAACATATTATGAGCGATCAAATCCAATTAACCAGATAAAAATTTAAAAGATAGTAGTACAACATATCTTGGTGAATATCTAGTGATGACTACTTCAATTTGAAGCTCCAAGTGCATCTTCCATAGTCTTCAAAGCTTCTTGCATTTTTTGAGCCATCACATCCAAACCAGAACCAATAAAATAATCAAGATACTCTAATTTCCACCCTTCAACAGGTTCAACTTCATATAACCACTCAATCTCACAACCTTCATCTTTTGACACAACCTTAAGAGTTGAAACATAGGAATGAAATCCAACATTTCCATCTACAATTGAATAGCTAAATACCCTTTGAATTGGATCAATTGAAAGAAGTTTTTGCTTAGTCCAATTCAAAGTTTGTTTATCATGTTCATCTATTGGAGTCTTGAAACCTGCACAAAATCGAATACAACCGGGTTTACCTGATATTCCTTCAAGAGGAATGCATGTAGAGAGAGTTGGAAACCACTTGTCTAGGCCAAAAAAATCCTCTAAAAGTGGCCATATTTGCTCTGCTTTGCATCCTTGTAATTTTGTTTTCGCTTTGCCCCTCCATTTTTCTTTTGATTGTTGAATAGGATCCATTATTTTTAAGTTAGGAAGCTGAAATACTAAACAAGTTAACAATTGAGGATAATATTGATATGTATATGTTATGAAAGTAGTCTTATATATAATAGAAACTAACTTTTATGTTTATATTGAGAAATGGTTAGATATGAATGTGATGTTACATATAATATTGTATGGTGTAGAAACTATGCAAAGATTATAAATGAACAATGATTCATATGAATGTGATGTTATATATAATATTGTATGGTGTAGAAACTATGCAAAGATTATACAATGAACAATGATTCATATGAATGTGATGTTATACATAATATTGTATGGTGTAGAAACTATGCAAGATTATAAAATGAACAATGATTAAAATGTGCTGCTATTTCTTTTAATAAGAAAGGACATTTACACAAAGTAAATTTGTTTTCCCTCTTGTCTCTATTATTAAAGAAAAAAAATTGTATTCTTTTTACTCTTTATCATAAGAAAAATAAATTCCATTTAGGGTATACTAATTAATTGTTAAAATATATAAAATTTTATTTAATGTGAAATACTACATGTTTACGGGAAACTCTCATTATAGTTATAAAATATATAATGTTATTTTGTAAGTAAAGTTTAAATGATAACTATAGAGATATTTGATATTATGTGACACCAATTTAAATATAAAATATTTTTTTCTTCTTATTAACATTGATTATATGTTCTTTTCTCTCCATTAGTGTGCGTGTGTGCGTTTTGCCACTAAGTGTACATTTAGAACAACATTTTAATTTTATAATTCTGTAAAAAAAATATATTTTATAACATTCAATAAATTTCTTACACTTTATTATTTTTATAATTTATTCTTATATTAAAGACTCTTCTAACTTTTTATTATCAAAGGTTTTTATAAGATACAAGTGTTGCGCTAACATATCTTAAGCATGGTTGGTATTTTTTGTGTAGTTTTTATTATGATTTTAACTAAAATAAGTGAAATTGATTAAATATAATTTTAAAATTAAACATATACATATTAATGAGGTTGACGTCCTACGATTAGTCAATTACAACTATTCTGCATTCTTACAAACTGACGAAATAAAAGGAAAAAAATATCATGTGGTTAGTAGTTGAAGTGGTCAATAAAGTATTTGTTGCGTCAAAAGCACTTAAAGATTAAATTACTAATTATGAAACTATTCGAATTTCTATATTATTTAGACAATTGATGTTGTGATCAATTATTTGTGAGATCAACTTAAAATAGAAAATCAAACAAAAAGAGATTTAAGGGTTATTTATAGAAATACTAAGATGTTTGATTTTCACTTAAGCCAATAATAAAAATACTTCCCTATTAATATTTAATTTAGGTTTCTTATTGATGTCATTCATCTATTTATTGCTAATAAGAATCAAACTTGTAACTAAATATCGATTGAAATAATAGTCGACCAATCTCTCCTTGCCAATTAATCCTAGAGTTCCTTTAATTTACTATGTCAAGTTTTTCTATAAACTAATCAATTTATTAAATGTTAGCTAATCTTTGTTGGGATTCAAACACAAGGATTAATTCATACAATATAAAAGAAACATAAACAATAAATTAAAAGGGAAAAAGTAATTAAAGACACATAAAATCTACCATAGCTTAGTTATGAATAGTTTAATTAATTTATATTTAATTTCAAGAACTCTAAAATCTATCTTACTTGAATTTTCTTTTGTTTCATTATTTTTATAAAATTCGATTGAGAATTTATGTTCTTATGATTATTGCCATCAAAACTCCTTAAGAATTACACGAGTTTATTGAAATAATGAGAGAATTTTAAATTATAACTTTGCTAATTTAAAATTAAAATCATTGTGTAATTATTTCAAACATAAATGACAAACTTAATACTAAATAAAATATAAAAAATAAACTTATTAAAAAAAATTAATATATCATTTTCGTATAATTTAAAAAATCGGTGGATCTATTTAACCTATATTTAATCAAACCACCACTCTATCTATGAGTAACCAACATCCTATTATATTTCCAATTGGCCATAAAGTTAGAGCATTTATTTCTAGCTCTCGCCCAATTCATAAATCATAACAAGTAATATAATATTAAATATAATATAGTATAACTAATATATTTATATTATACATTCTTATCATGTTGGATTACTGAACTTTAACACTATTGACATTTGAAAAATGATTACTTATAAGAGCTAATTACACAAGGTGTATAAATATACGTGAAAATATAACCTTATGGACTAATCAACTATCACTAATTTGTAAAAATAATATTTATAAAGTATTAATTAATTATTGTTATTATTTTAATCGGACTCATCGCGCACAGCTTGGAAGTAATGTGTTGTACTACCTTAAAAAATAAAAAACAGTTATTTCAAATTTATAGTTTCAATGCTAACTTTTTTATTGGTTTGAAAGTTTTTTCACAATATTTTAATGATTACATGCATTTGACGACGATATCATGCATTTGTTATTTTTTCATGCACATGCTTTATGGTAGCATGTAATGCTAATTGATATAGCTTTACGAGTAATCATTAAAATAATGCCTAGCATGTACATTGGTACTACTCTTTTACATATATAATAAAAATCATCAAAATCAATTTATTTATTAATTTTTTCTTTTATTTATATATATATATATATATATATTCTTATTAAAAATTATAAAATATTAAATATCTGCTAATAATATTAAAAAGACAAACATTTTAAATAAAAATATTAAAATAATTTAAATAATAAATATATCTTAAAAATTATAATTTTTTTCTTTTATATAAAATTAGAAGATTTTTCAAAAATTATCTTATATATAAGATGGGAATGAATATTAGTTATTGATACGTGCATATGGTTTGGTGGAAGTAGATGTTACATACTTAGCACTCAAATTCGATTCAGAGTCGAAGCTGCTATTTGTAGTTTCCACGTTAGCCATCTATAATCAATTCAAGTTGACTATGTTATTTACTCTCTATTTTTCATTTTATGTTTATCTAGCAGTAATTATTTTTAGGTTAAAATACACTTTTAAGTCTTTAATTTTTTTTTTTTTTCTGATTCTTCGGTCATGTAAGTTACATTCAGTTTGCAATATCAGCCTTCAAGATATATTTTCTTCGGAATGAAATATAAAAGCAAAAAGGAAATTGAAAAGTTGATGTATCTAAACCAAAAGATTAGTATGAGAGACATATTATTGTATCATTTGGTAGAATTTAAAATGATCAAAAGATTTTAGTTGAACTAATTGTTATCAAAATTGAGATAAATGACTAACCATGCAAACAAAATATAACTTAAATAACTAAATCGAGATAAAATAAATTTAAAGAACCTAAATGAAAATTATATTAACCTTAAAGGACTATAAATTTATTTTTATCTTCTTTTTATGTTGTGGTTTGCTTCCTTATTCCATATTTGTCCTTTTTATGTGGCTTGCTATGAGTTTCGAAGTTGTTTTTAAGGTGAGTTTTTTTTTTTTGTTGGATTTTTGTTTTTTATAATTTAAAATACCCTATTACATTTTAATTTTCGGTAATATATTTGAAGGTAGAGAAACAAAAATTGAAGTAGAAAAAACATTCACCATTTTTTTTTCGATGAGATTTTTTTGACAGGAAATAATTATTATTTAAGGTGAACTTGCAAACCTATTTATCATGTTTTTGACAATTTCAGTTTTTTTGTGACGGTGAGTCAAAGTTTTTTTTTGTTTATGAAAAAAATAAACTTTCAACCTGTTTTGGCTGATTACACAGAAAATCAATTTTGATAATTACACTCTTATAATCAATTTTAATTCAAAAAATTATTCAAACAATATAAATAGATAATGATCACTTTTACTTAAATGCATTTAGATATAAATTAATTTATATCAACTCAATTTTAATTAAAATTAATTCTGTCAAATTAATTATCATCGCCGTAGAACGAAATATACACTTAGTATTAGTAAATTATTTTGTGTCACAATTAGTGGAGAAATTATAAAATTCTAAGATAGTATGATGTGACCTTGTTTTTTTCACTCATTAAACTTTGACTTTGAATTCTAAGATATTATATTTTTAAATACAATAATAAATGCATCTAAATACCTTTCAAATCAGCATGAGTTATATTTAATATATTGTTCATGAATGAACATTTATAAATCAATAAAAGTACTATTAGGGCTGTTGTGTACGATAGTTAGTAACTTATTGGGCCATCCAGCCCAACAAGAATAGAACATGTTTATGGAGACCATGTTCGTGTTGTTGGATAATATTTAATTGAGTTTTCTATTTGTCCCCTCAACTTAAACTTTCTATTCCAGTAAATATTTAAAGATCATATACATTTAAAAGATTATTTCACTTTTTTTATTATATATAAATTTTTTTTTTATTTTTTTTCACTCGTACATTCGAAACTTTAGCAAAAGAATTATCAAATTTTCGAAATAAAAAATGTGTTTACTTTCGAAAGTTTAATTTTATTTGTAATTTTCGAAATATAACTTACTGTATTTATAAAATATTTTCGAAGTTTTTGCTTCTTACAAAAGTTTCGAAATGCAAAATTTTGGAACTTTCAAAATTTCAAAACATTAATTTTTTCGAAAGTTTTAGAAACCAAATTTTGAAACGTAATGTTACATTTTGAAACTTTCAAAGAAGATGAAAGTTTCAAAATTTTGGAATTTTACCCAAATTTT
>JBBPBP010009780.1:31820327-31840942 GCA_037974735.1 Cicer chorassanicum
CTCTATAAACAAAATATCTTTTATTTTTCTTTAATATTACTCTGATCTTAAATATAAATAAAAAATAAAATAAATTTAGTGATCATAAATATACACAAAATCTAATTAATTTGACTATATTTAATACTATAATTTTCAAAATATCATTTAATAAAATAAGCTTTTATACAAAATTAAATAAAAAAATACCAATTAGAGAAATACAATTAATTTTTATTACATCAAAAAATAAATAAATGAGGGTAACCACCATTCTTCTTAATATGTGTAGATTTAGTTAATTTTGTTTTATAATTGAGATATAAGGAACTAAGGACGTATATCATTTCTCATATTGTCACTTCTCTCACTTTTTTCATGTCCACTCGCTCCTAATTGGACCACATTCGTTCTTAAATATAAAACACTTTTGATATTTTTCTTCGCTTTTTATATAATTTTTTTTCTAAATTTTTAGTTATATTAATTTTTTGTATAACATATCATTAATTAGTTTATATTTTTTATGAATCAACAATAAATATTATAACAAAAAACATTAGCTAATTCTCTTACTTTAAGAATAAATTGAGAAAAAAAATAATTTTTAATAAATTTAATATTACTATTTATTTTTTTAATTTTCGTGATTTAATTAATAAAATATCATATTTAAAAGAAGAGATATTATCATAACAATTATACACGTGTACTCTTACATTGTCCTATGTGGAACTTTTAAGTTAGTGTGTTATCTTTTGCACAAACGCTCAATTGTATAAAATCTGTTTCTTAATGGATAATTCATCTTGGAATCCCTTTATATACCCCCAAACTCCAACTCCCCCATCACAAAACCATATAACAAATATATCTCAAATCCAATCAAACACTCTCTCTCTCTCAACAAAAGAAGAAAAAACACACAAAAACTCATCAAACCGTTACTAAAATGGAAATTGAAACAAACCAATCTATTGTAGCAAAAAAAGTATGGAAGGCAATACGCATAATTTTGTTCATGTTAAGGAAAGGCATAGCCAAGAGCAAAGTGATATCCGAATTAAATCTCATGCTTAAACGCGGCAAAATTGCGGCGGTCAAAGCCATCACAAACACTCTCACTCTTCGCAACCACTCCTCGGCCGCCGTCTCATCTTTTGTATCTCCCCACGATTACGAATTTAGTTGTAGCAACAGTCCGACCGTCATTAAATTTCACAACAAAAAAAAGAACCACCACCATCGCTACCACCACCAGTGCCACGATGTTTCCACCGTTCAAAAGGTTCTAGAGATTCTCAATGACATGGAAACTTCTTCTTTTTCTTCTCCTTCTCCGCTAGTGGCATTGCCGGGATTTGAAAAAAGTCCTATTGAAAAAAAACAACTTAGAATCACAGATTCGCCGTTTCCTCTAAAAGAAGAGGAAGGAGAAGATAATAGCTATGTGGATATTGCGGCTGAAGAATTTATTAAGAGATTTTATAAGAATCTCAACTTGCAAAAACAATTGGCTTCTATTCAATCACCTTACCACAACTCTTGGAATAGATAGAACATTATCGGTCTAGTCTAATCAAATTTTAATCGTTGATCAAATTAATACATAAAGTTAATTCAATTCAACGATTGAAATTTAATTATACTGACCAGAACAAAACAACAATGACCTTGTTTTTACTCGATCTATTTACAAAATAATTAGTTTTGTGATAAAAATGACAAAATCACGTTGAACTACTGTGATTTTGAAAAGTAAACTACACATTTTATGGATGTATAAGCACTTTTTTACATTTTACTGCTTTAGTCAAGTAAAAAGTCACGTGATGATGGATTTTAGTAGTTACAAAGAAGCACGTGATTTGATTTACTTTGATGTAGTGGTTTGTTTTGTTGCCCCCTCTTGGATTATGGTTTCAAGATGGAGAGGTGATGTTGGTGCTTATATGTATAGTGTTTAAGTCACACTATGGTTTTTGAGTTCTGTAATACTATGTTTTATGTGTATATACATGTGTTTTTAAATTTCATGTGTTGATAATAAGAATACATTTAACTTTCATTTGTCTTTGTAAAAGAAAAAAAAAAACTTTCATTTGTCATGTTATTAAAATTATGGTAATTTTATATATCATAACTATTTTATTCGTCGAAATTTCATTTTGAAGTTGATTTTATTAAACTTAAAATATGAGTTGTTTGATCGAAATTTATAAGATAAAATGTGTGATTACCAATGATAAATATATTATTATTATTAGTAGTAATAGAAATAGAAAAAAGGATAAATTAATTATATAATAAAAGATTGATGTTTAGTCAGCATCAACTACCAACCACAATGTGATTAATCTTTAGTTGAAAGTTTGGAGATACTCAAAATATTGTATCAAAATTATATAAAGTGAGAATGGAAATTGTGTTTGTGCTACGTCCTTCTCTTGTGGTTAAGAATTTCTTGGTTCCCAATGAAGCATATTTAACACTAATTTCTTCTACTTTCCACAATAAAGTAAAGATTAAAGCTGAGAAACACTAAATGTGTTTTTGTGTGGGGTAGTTAAATAAGTATAGAAATATTTTTTTAAGAAAAAAAAATATTAATTTCAAAGTTATTAATTTTTTAGATTTTAAGTAAAATCTACTAAATTTTTTTTTTTAATGTTAAATATTCAACTATTTATATAGAATATTTTTGAATTAATTTAAGAGTATATTAAGAATAATAGAATTAAGTGATTCAAAAGTGTTTAATTTTTGTTTATAATAGCAATCTTAATTTGATAATTTTTTTCTATAAAAAAAATTTGATAAATTTTTTTAGGCACATATTTTCAAAGTTGGTGAGTTGGAGTTTGTTTTTGTTAGCCCTTTCAATTATTTCTTGTCTCTCAATTGGGCCCTCTGAATTATGATAGAGGTTACAACTTCATTTACACAATTCTTAAATAACTTGTAAACTCTTACTTAAGATTTAAGACACAATTGAAAACATATTACACCATCCAAACATGAACTCAAAAAAATCATATTCAAATAAATCAATTGCATTTCTTACCCTTTAAATTAATAAGCGTTTGTATTGAGTTAATAACGTAATGTGTAGCTGTTTCCTAATTCAGTTGTAGATATACTCAATTCAATTACATTCAATTAAGCAAAACAAAAAAAGGTAACTGTTTATTCTTAAACAATGTATTCAATTACATTCATTAAACTTGTTTTATGAAAGACTAATTAATTAAATAATTTCTATGAAATTATTATTTTTGGTGTTATATTTTATGAAATTAACGGATGCATTCGTTATGACTTAAGCTCATAAAGAAAGTCCAATTAAAAAAAAAACTAATATATTAGGTGAGAGATATTGAAATATTTTTTTACTAATAAAATGCCCCATTAAAAAAGTATTGTCTTCTTTAGTAATTTTTTTTAATTAGTTTGTAGTATACTAAAAACTAAATTGCACTTTTAGATATGCTAGAAAATTGTTATCTATATATATATATATATATGTATGCATGCAGTATACACTATAATTTAGAGTGTGGTAACATTTTTTTAATCACAATTACTAAACTTTTAGCTATGATTAAACCGTGGCTAACAAAGGAAAGAAAATATTTAACTAAGTAGTTTAGCTACAGTTACAACCGCTGCAAGCATCACATAAAATTTTGCCACCCTTTAACTACTTAGCTATGGTTGTTATAACCATGCATGGGAAAACGTCTTTTATTTTTTATTTTTTATTTTATAAAAATTGCATTACTTTCAATACACTTTCTGGCTAGTTTTTGGTAAACCACATAATTCTCATACAAGAAGTACAACCATATCATCTAAACTAAGAGAAACTAAACCATATAATTAATCATATCACCATTAATATCGTAGAATTAAGATATAGTCTTGTAACAACCACTCCAAAAGTATAGTACAATACATATAAAATGTAGCATAACTAGAAAAAGGTAGATTTAAAAAAGTGAAACAAGGTGATAGAAAGAGGACAAATTAAAAAGCTGAACATTTTGTTATCTCAAACATAAAAAATAATATTAAAAACATATAATATTAAAAGCATGAAAGATGATACCTCCAATCTATCTTGTTTCGGAAGTAGGACCAACTTAAGGCTAAAGCTTATAAAACAAGGGCTTCAAAACTCCTATATAATTATTATTTTTTTCATTTATATTTGGGCTTAAGAAAATAAAAATCTTTAAACACAACAAATGAAATATCTTACAAGTGTAAACAAATACATCAATTGACATACTCAATTTAGTTAAAAAAATTAATTGACATGCTTAATTAAAAAAATTTGCATCTAAAAAATTATAATAAAATCTTATTATTTGCATTGAAAAAAAAAATATTTTTTATTAAAATTTGTTTTAAATCTTAATAAGTGTTGGTTCGATTCTGAATTATTTTTACTCAACCCGAAATGGAAGGCAAATATTTTCTTTGGATTAAAACAATATCCAAACACACATATGTAGTGAAATATCATTTTCTGTTGGTAAAGTACATTTAGCACTTTAGTAAAAAGAAGTACATTTAGCACCCCAAACATGCTCTAGTTAAATAGTTTTTATTAAATTATTTTGAGCTTGTACATACCCGAATTTAGCACATTTTGTTGATAAAATACGAACAAAATTTTGTTACATTTTTGTTAGCTTTTATATTAAAAGAAGACATGAAAAAAGTAGCATTTTAACTAAAAGAAAAAGGGAAAAGCAAAACACTAGTGGATAAAATTACTCTAATAAAAAGTTAGTGAGGAAAATTATAGTGCTCTATAATTGAAGCCAATCACTTCCTCAATGTGTCATTCATTATAATCTGGTTGATACTTTTTGTTGTTGATATGTATAAACTGGTTGATATACTTGATGCCAAAACCAACGTGTAAATATACAATATATAACAAAATCATCAATTTGAACCATAAGTTTTGCTTTTAGCCATTGATGATATTTTTAACCTTTTTCTTTCTTGGAGTTAATTTTTATTTATATTCTTTTGTATTAGCTAACCAGTTTTCAACACATGGCATACAAATTATGGGCATGAATTAGGACTTAGGTGCACACATTTACGTAGTCAGTGATTGCGTGATTATTCGATCTCAAATTACTAGTTCCGTAATTTTTTATTTAAAAAAATTAAAAACTGTTTGAGATCAAGATTGTTTGATCGAAATCGGACAATTAGAATAATTGATTATCACATAATCATTTTCTGCATAATTGCGTACTAAAGTCAAATTCCATGAATTATTATTGACTTAATTACGACACGTAGTCACATATCAATATCATTTTGAACTTCAATCACATTCTATTATTTGGCATGACATTGATATGCAAACATGTTTGGTTGTGTTGGGAATTATTTTCTATCAACTCTCCAAGTCATGAAAGTATCCACTAATTCTACAAGCTATGAATGATCACAAACATCACGAATCTTTCATATATCATCAATTATGATCCATCAACTAAATCATGAACAGGAACACAATATTTTATAGTCTGAGACTGGTGAAGACACATTGTCCTCAAAGATTTATTCGTCTAAGACGAAAATCTCTCAGAATTCAAGAGACTATTCTCAATCGAAATTAAAAAAGAACATAAAAATAATACATATTATAGCCAAAAAAAATTATTTTTTCAAAATTAACAAAACAAAATTTGGGATTTGAAGTTTTCTCCTCGACCACTACTCAACTCAATACACCCTACACATACACACACATATATATATATATATATATATATATATATATATATATATATATATATATATATATATATATATATATATATAATTAAAAGAATGGAAACCAGTAATAATTAAAACTATTGAATGTATATGTTCTTAAACCGTAACCGATGGGAAAATTCATTGCCCATAAAACTTGCATATTAAATTATTTTGAATATCTCTAACAAAAGACTAAAACTAAATAAATATAATCATTAAACTTTAGTTCAACTGACAAATATCGATATTATTAGGTTTTTATCCAGTTCGAACCAAGACTCACGAGTTAATTATGGTAGAATTTATTATTTTTTTTAAGATAAAAAAATCAAATAAATATAATCAATTAATTAAAATTGTATTAATAAAAAATATTTGATTAAAATGCTTTTAAAATATATAAGCTATATAATACTATATATGTAATATTAAATTTTGATTTTACTTTCTTTTACTTTTATTTAATAATTAATAATTCCTCCACTTTTTTATGATGAATAATTCCACTTCTTGTTTAGCAACATATCTAGCACTATATCACATTGCATATAATTTTGAACATTTTGAAGGTAGCGATAAAGTTTTAAATCAATGAAAAAGTACAAAATAATTTATAGCACTAAAAATATTGTTATATTAATAAATCTGTTTTATTGCAACCACTCTACCATAAATTTTTGACAAATACTAACAAATATACCAATAGCTTAAAACACTTGTTAAGGAACCATATATTATTAGTTTATAATCCTTAAGGATCTTACTCCAACTAAATTGACTTTATATTCTTACAATGTACAAATGAATGATATGCCTAGAACCTGTAAAAGTAGCTAAAATTGTTACATTATGCTCATATTAAAATATAAATGTTTTATTATGTGTGTCATTTTAGAAAAAAATTATTTCAAAATAAATGTTATTTTTAGTTTTAATATAATATAATTATATTTTCAATTATTGCCTCTAATTAGTAGTGTTATATACATCGATCTCAAATTATTATATCTTACTTTGTATTTAAGGGACCGTTATAGAGTGAAATTATTTTGAGGCACTTAGTGGATTGGTTTGTCCGTTTCTTCTAAATAAAAAATATAGGCAATATATAGTGGAACCATTTTGTAAAAAGACAAAAAAGACATGCTGCTTTTGATTTATCCAATAAAGAAGAAGTAGAATTGTTGCTTCAATTGAAAAAGAATGGGATAAAAGGGACTTTAATAAATAAACTTTTATGTTTTAGTTTATTTATATTATTTATATTTATTATGTAGTTGTATGTGTGGTGTGGCTGCTACACGTATCCGTGTGTGGTCTATGAACACATGGAAAGCCAAAAGAGAAAAGCTTTGCATGGTATCTTAACTAAGGGATTTAACATTTTGTATTTATTTACTTCTTGTTTTTCTCTCTTAGACATTATTTTTAAAATTGAGTTGATTTTTAAATTTTTTTGTGAAGGGGTCCATTGAAATAAATGGGATTCGGGGTGTCTTTGATTGTGAGTTGGGTGGTTTTAGTACGTGTAACCAGTGAACGTATAATATTGTTTTGTTAGAAAAATGGGGTGCGGGTTAAAAGTGAATCAAAGTGAATTGTGGTATAAAGTATTATTGTTTAAATATAGTTTAGGTGAGGGCAAAAGAGATATGTCTAGAGTTAGTAAATTGTCACTGTCGTGGAAGGATATACAACATATTTGTGTAGAATCAGAGTGTGGGATTGAGAATTGGTTTTTGAATAATCTTATTTAAGTGGTGGGTGATGGTAGGTCTACTTCCTTTTGGAAAGATTCGTGGGTGGGAGCATAAATTTTGTCCACGAAATTTCATAGATTGTTCAACCTTACTATCAATAAAGATGTGATTATAGCATATTTGGTAGGTAACAGCTTTAAGGTTAGAGGGTAAGTGGGTTGGAGGAGACATATGTTTTCGGTGAGAAGGAGGAGTTACTTGAGGAATGTGTATCTTTTGTGGGTAATGTTTTTTTGCAGGAACATTTGGTGGATAAATTACAATGGGAAAATGGTTCAAGTGAAGATTATATAGTCAAAAGGGCGTACACACATGTTCATGATAAATCAGAACATTCATTCTTATTCATTTGGTAAGTTCGTGTTGCATAAGACAATAGCGCCGAAGGTATTGCTATTCTCATGGAGGCTATTTAATGATAAGTTACCCACAAAGTCCAATTTGGTTTGCGCAGTGTGTTGTCTATGAAAGCTTATATGTGTGTTGGTGGGTGTGGTGTAGTGCAATCGTAAAACCATTTATCTGTAGATTGTCCCTTATTTGGAAAAGTGTGGTTCATGGTTTTGAATTGTTTTGGTGTTTATGCAACATTTCATAATCAGATTTGTGCGCATGCTCATTTTTCTCTGGCATATTCAATAGGTGCTAAAAACTTCGAGCTGGTGTTTGGAGTATTTAGCAAGAGTATGTGTTGAACATTCTTGTAGATTGTATTAAACTGTTGTCTTAGTCGTGACTCCAATACAATATTAAAAGTTTTCAGGTTAAATTGCATCAATGGTAGATCATTCCCTTTGGTTGTTTAGGGGTTGTCAATTATGAGTAATCTTATCATAATTTGATAGGCGGGGGGTTTTATCTCGACTTATGTTTGGATGTTGGGGTTTCACTTGGGATGTTAAACTCTTTGGTAATTGATCTTTGTATGTTGTTTTAATTTTTAGGCAGATTTTGTTGTCTCAATAATTCATATTAATACATTTTGACTTCTTAAAAAAAAGATTTTGTCTAATTAATTATTTTTTATATTCACTCATAAATTGTTTGTACTAATTCAACAATAATCTTTCGGAACTATATTAGGAGACTATTGTAGCTATATCAGGGAGCATATTATATATGAACGTGAAGCTTATATTATAATTGTGATATTATATTTTTTTATTATAAATGTTAGTAATTAGTTATGTTAGCATTTTTACACCTTCTTTAGGATTTGAACTAGAGTCTTTTGATTCTTTCACTCTTTCAACTTTTATCCAAATCAGTTGAGCTATTTAATCCTTGTATATGACACTTTATATATTCATCTTTGTCAATTTATCTCTTACTTTTATTTTTTACACTTACACGCATTTTAAAATTACACACAAAAAACAAAAGATATTGTAGTCGACATCAAAATTATTATTTAAAATCATTTCTCATATTATAATGTGAAGGATCATGGTTTTTCCCTTTGGGACCAAAGAGAAAAGGCTTAGGATTTAGGCAAGATACAAAGTAGAATCTCTTACCCTTTTTTTGAGTCGAAGCAAGATTAATCGTTGTTAGGTTAATTTGCTAGAATTTGAACTCAGATATGTCTTCTTATAACTCATTCAGCGTTTTTTAACTTACCAACTAAACTACTTACGGAGGACATGTAAACATGATTTAAATGGACTAGTAGTTTATCATATCCTTAAACGCGATTAAAAAATATATGAATTTATTTTTGTGGAGAATAGAGACATTTATATTTTGCAACAACTTATGTATTCATTCACTGGTCAATGATATAATATGAATTTTATTTTTGTAAAAACCACCGGTGAATTTTTTTGGAGAAAATAAAAAACTACTAACATGCAAAAATGATGGTATAAAAACTTCTGTATAAATTTTTTTTGTCTAACTTTTAAATACATTTGATTTCCTAAAAATAGAAAATTTAACGAGACAATTTTTATTATACTTTGATTTAGGAACTTATCAAAGGCCAGATAAAATAGAAAGCAAAAAATTTCTACTAAAAATCTATTATTTGTCTTTCTGTCGGTGTTTTTACCAAACATAGAAGACATGAAGCTTATTTTATTTTTTTGAATAAAAAACAAAACAAACATAAGAAATAGAATAGCTTCATCAAAAATAAATAAATAAAATAGAATAGAATAGCGTTTGCGTAAGAGACATGCATTTTTGAAGCAGTTCTTCGAAATTATATGCTGTTTTATTTTTTGATAAAAAAAAAAGTACTGTTTTATTTTTATTATTTTTTCTTCTCGCGATTGAACGTATTCAAGAGAGAGAGAGAAGTCGAGAACAGTAGCAGTATATGATTTGATTCGATTCGCGAATTCTGAAATCAAAACGACGCCGTTTTGGTGATGGAAGCTCAACTGCTGTTGATTGAATCTCTGAACTCTTCGTCATAGAACGAATCTGATTTCGTTGTTCCAACAATGGCGTCGTGGCTCAAAGTCGCTGAAGGTAACAAACAGATCTCGTTCCTTTCATTCGTTTATTCCATCTAATTCTATCTCAATTCATCAATTTCTTTCTCGTTTTGATTAATTTTATTAGCTCCATATTTTTCGATTTAGTAGTTGTTGTTAATTTTGATCTCGATGCTTGATTGATCATCATTACATGAAAATGAAATCATAGATAAATGCTTAATGCAGTGTAAAAGATTGAATAAAATTTTGTTAGCTTTTTTTATGATTATTTTGGCAATGGACTGTGATTCTGATTTATTGGAAATTAAGAAATTAAATGAAGCATTGAAATGTTAAAGGTGAATAATGAATATTGCTTGTTATGTCATAGTCAAAATATCATGTAGTCACTAAGGTTTGTTATTTAGAACCGCGCTCGATGAAGAATTACAGAACTGGTTTCTTAAACCTGATTTTGTTGAGCTTGAAATGTGATTAGTTTGATCTTCATTCAATGCTTCCGACTTACAGACCAGAAAATGCATGGTATTATTGTGACTAAGTGTTGTGTTAGTTAGTTTATTAGAACCGCGGTCGATGGAGCATCACAGAACCGGTTTCTTAAATCTGATTTGGTTGAGCTTGAAATGTGATTAGTTAGATCTTCATTCAATGCTTCCGACTTACAGACCGGAAAATGCATGGTATTATTGTGACTAAGTGTTGTGTTAGTTAGTTTATTAGAATCGCGGTCGATGAAGGATCACAGAACCGGTTTCTTAAATCTGATTTTGGTGAGCTTCAAATGTGATTAGTTCGATCTTCATTCAATGCTTCCGACTTACTGACCGGAAAATGCATTTTATTGTTGTGACTAAGTGTTGTCAATCGCAGATCGCATAAAATAGTGGTTTGTTCAAATTATGTTACGCTACCCTGTGTTATAAGTGCAATTCAGTGTTGTCAATTGCGGATCACAGGAAATAGCGGCTTGTTCAAATCCCATTATGCTATAGTGCTAAAGTGATGCAATAGCGGCTGTTTGACAAAACTTTGTACTAAATAGTGTTTTGCGGAGCAATAGCGATTTGTTCAAATTCTGCTTTGTTATAGTGCCACTATAGTGGCTATTTGAAAACACAGGTGCAATTTGACAACACTTTGTACTAAATCATGTATTGTGAAACAATAGCAGTTTGTTCAAAATCTTCCACGCTATGGCGCTATAGTTGTTATATGACAACATTGTTTGGATCCCTCTTTCATTCATGCTTCATCAATTCTAGTCTTAGGAGCGTGAATTAATTTTAATTGTGCATATTGCTTTTCTCTTTTATCAGTTTTTTGTCTAAGAGAAAGGGAGTGGGGGAGGATTATGTCACTTGGTATTGTTTCATTGTAGGGTGTGCAGTGATGTACTAGAAGTGCCTTTCTCCTACCTTTGTTGCTTTATGACTTACAAACTTGTACTTTTTTGTGGCCTTGATTGATCAGATTTATTTGAAGTTGTTGATCGAAGAGCGAAGTTGGTTGCTGCTGACACAGCTGAAGAACAATCTGATTCTAAGTCTCCAGGTTTAGATTTTATTTCTTTTAGCTATCAATTCATAATTAATACTTAAGCTTGAATTAGATCTGTGTTCTTTGCTGTAAAGATGTGCTGCCAATATAATTGTAAGATTAAACTTTTGAAGTTGAAACAACTGTTGCTTAGTTTTCTTGTGTTCTAGATTTTGATTCAAATATCGATCGTCCTTTGACCCTAGTAGATTAGGAATTAAAGCATTTGAGAGAAAATAAGGGTAACACCTACTTTGGAAAAGACGGTTGAGCCTCACCTTTGGCATGTGTCGATGAACCCCATAGAGGTTCTACTAAGGAGGGCAGGCATATAAGATAGGGAATTATGTCTTTCAGATAACCAGATATATGTTATGTATATGCATACTCTCCTAATATTGCGAGTGCTTACTTTTGTTCTATTGTTGCCTTTTTGAAATTAGCTTCAAATGGCCAAGGGTCTCAAGGCAAGAGGACACGATCGAAACCTAAGGTATTACCACTGAATTTCTATCCTCATAATGTGTGTCATATTGACATCTAACTTGTCTTCTTGAGCTTTTGCAGGCTCAAAAGGGACTGTCCAACCCATCAACTATAGTTAGCGATACTATTAAGGAGAAAAGTGGATCTCCAGAAGCAACATTGGATGTAACAATTCCAAGCGACAAAGTTGATCCTGTAGACAAAAATGATGGGAGCGATTCCATTTCCACAAATCAACCGAAGGAGCAGCAACCTACTGATGCAACGTCACCCATATTAGGATCTTCATTGTCAAAAATGCTAGCTAGTGATACCGGTAAACATGACACAGGTGATGTGGAAGTCTTGGTAAACGATGCTGGCGATGATGTTACCACTACTTCTGCAAATAACGAGCCTGTTAAAGAGAATGCTTCAGATATTCATGAAGTAGATGCTTCTTCTTCTCCCAAAGGAATTAAAGGCCCCATCCACAAACCCACGAGTACTGGCCAAATTACTAAGTCTGGAGATTTAGACTCCAACCAAAATATGGATCAAGAAAAAATTGAATCTGTGATTGTGGCCGATGATTTAGCTCCTAATAGTGATAATACACTTACAGATTCTGATATAAAAGTTGAACCTGTCGTGAATCGGAAGAGCCAAGAGGATCATAAAACTGACATCTCCCCAAAGAAAGTACAGGATCAACTTGAAGAGGTAACATTTATTATGGAGAAATTTATTCATTATTACTTAATATATAACATCTTTCAAAAAAAATTCTTCTAATTTTTTAGTTGGTACATAGGCCCAAGGATTGCTCAAAACAACAAAATCTACTGGTCAGTCTAAAGAGGCAAGGTTGGCTCGGGTAAGAAGAATGTTGTTTAAACTGTCAGTTTTGTTAGCTAAGGACTCCTTAAATGGGAAAGTTGATCAGAGGTCAATCCTGTAGATTAGTTTTGGAATGTTTAAAAGAGTTTCTTCCTAATTCTTCCAATAGATGTCTGTTTGATATTTTTCTAATGATGCTCAGGTTTGTGCTGGTCTATCATCCCGCCTTCAGGAATACAAATCCGAAAATGCACAGTTAGAAGAACTTCTTACTGCAGAGGTAAAGTGTTATTGCTGTTTCCTGTTAAAGAGACTAGAAAATCTTGTTATGCGCTTGAAATAAAACACTTAATGTATTGCATTTCTAAATAAATTCTAAATTTACAGAGAGAGCTGAGTAAATCATATGAGGCTAATATAAAGCAGCTACACAAGGATTTGTCTGAAAGTAAAAAGGAAGTTACAAGAGTGGAGTCAAATATGGCTGAGGCCTTGACAGCTAAAAATGCTGAAATTGAGGCAGTTCTAAGTTCTGTGGAAGCAATTAAGAGACAGGCTGCGTTATCAGAAGGAAATCTAGCTTCCCTGCAGGTTCTTAGTTATTGAAGTGTGTCTTGCACCTGAACTATATTATCTACCATATGCTTTGCTCTTGTGAAAGCTTTTTCTTTCTTTATTAAACATACTGGGTTGCATGAGAGTTGTTGTCCTACGTGTTTATACATAATCCTGGTTATTCGACGTATTGTTTGAAATTTGAATAATCCCCATCTCCAAGTCTGTCCACGAATATTACGATCTTATTTATCTATTTTATTTGTCTGCCAAGAATTTTGGTCTATGAATGATGATATGGGTTGGTACTTCTTAGAAAATAAAAAATGCACATTCCCCTAATCAATTTGTTTCTAGTATCCTTAAGATAACTGCCACTGATTTCTTCAGAAAATAATACGGCCAGCTTCGTGCACATGTTATAGCTATGAGCATGTGTGTGTGTATGTTTATCTGCATACGGTGTCTGTTAAAGTTTTACTCATTTAGCAGATATTAGGGAACCTTTTTACTCAATGAATTGGGAATATATTTGACTATTAGTATTATAAACTTGTTGGGTTCAGTAACATGGTGATCTACTGAAGAAATTAAAAGGCAAAATACTTTCATATCTTATTACTACAGTCCTAAGCTGTTTATATAGGAAAAGAAATTACAATAGATATAATGACAAAATCATAAAATAAAAATAAACCGAATAATATAAAATTAAAGAGAATCAAATTTGATTTCCCTTGATTCTTCAAGATCTACCTTTTTCAGTTTCTTTCATCAATCTCTTTCTCTACATGTAGGATTTTTCGTTGTACCATAGTCCATAGCTTCATTATATTCATGTTTTATTTTTATAATTTTTAAGGCATGGGTAACACTGTATACCTTATCAGGCAAACATGGAGTCTATGATGAGAAATCGGGAACTAACAGAGACAAGGATGATGCAGGTAATCAGGTTCTCTAATGCATGTAAGATTCCCTTAATTTTTCATGTCTCATTCATAAGATAAAGCTGTTTGCATCATAAAAGGGCTACTCTTGCAGGCTCTAAGAGAGGAGTTAGCATCTGTTGAGCGAAGAGCAGAAGAGGAGCGCGCTGCACATAATGCTACCAAAATGGTCCGTAATTTGTATTATATAGTTTTATGTGTTTATGCATTTTATATTGTTTTCTTAATGATTATGTGTTTTGTAGAGCAGGCTGCTATGGAAAGAGAAGTAGAATTGGAGCATAGAGCAGTTGAGTCATCTACAGCCCTTGCGAGAATACAGGTGACGTCAGCACCTGCTGCTTTTAAACTTTTAATTGGGATGCAATTGCAAATCATATTAAAAGCATAATAACGATAACATAATATACCTGCTGGTTGTCAAGTTGTTTATACGGCTATAAATGCTATGAAATTTGAAATCTAGAGCTTGTGCATGAAATACATCGTCGGATTTTAAGCATAGTTGGAAATTTATCCGTGAGAAAACATTTCAAAATAACACTTGGATCTTGTTTGGATAAACAACTTAATTAAGTGCTTATCATGTGAGTGGTTATGTTTAAGCTATTTCGATTACAAAAGATAAAATAAAGTCAAATTGGTTGTTTTCATAAGCTATCTTTAAGCGGTTATAAAAATAAGCTGAAAATAGCTTTTGGACTTATCATAAGTTGTTTCCATAAGCTCTCCCAAACAATCTCACAAGTACTTATGTTATAGATAATGTCAAATAAGTCAATCCAAACAGGCCTGTATTTAGGATCCTAGTATCCAGGCCTTGCATGGTTTTTTAGGCTGCAAGGGGCTGGTCATATCACTATTTGGCATCCTTGTTTAGAGTAGACAAAAGGTATTTTAGAAGGAAAAGGGGGAAGTACTAATCCTCCTCAAACTGAATAGAGAAAGTACTAGAAATTTAAAAATGAGTAAAGCTGCCAAATTTCTGTCTAAATTATTAAAAGAAAGAGTTTACTTTACACAACTATTAGATTAGAAGAAGACCACTAAGGTTATATACACAATTTTCTCATTAAAATTTTCATGGTGTGGATAAAAGTATGTGGTGGATCTTTGTACGTTTGTACTTCTGAGAATGCAAAAAGGGTCTAGTAAACTAAATCTTAAACTGATTATAAATTTTTTCCATCAGCAAAAACTTGCAAGCTTTTGCTCATATTAAATTTGAAAGTAGGGGTGGGTTCATCTACGCCTATTCAATGCTGCTACACAAGTCTGACAACATTCTCTTAAGCTTATTTTTAGGTGGCTTCTTGTCCCACTCCCCAACGCTCTCCAGATTGGCCAATTTAGACGTGTTAATGGGAGGCTTTTGAGAATATAGGGGAGTGGGAGAAGAAGCTACTTATTTTAAAGTATTCCTATTAGCATTATACAGGCGTCAGTGATGCTATTTGGGTCTTGCTATTTTAAATTTTAATAGTTCATCTGTTTTACAAAATAAGACTTGGTTGTTGTTGTTGATCTGTTTTACAAAATAGTAACACATTCACCAGCATAAATCTTGTATGGCTGCTATGCTTCTCTCTTTAAAGCTATTTTGATTGTAGAATTGTTATTGACATCATTGTTGAACATATACATTGATTTGTTAGTTTATTCTCTTTTCAGAGAATAGCAGATGAAAGGACAGCAAAGGCCACAGAACTTGAGCAAAAGGTGGCACTTCTTGAGGTATGTTGTAAAAGAGTTAAAGAATTTCTTTGTGAATATGAAGGCTGATTATTAGGGATTACTATTCAAAATATGGATCTGCTGAAAAGTTCTATGGCAATCTCTGTTATTAGGTTGAATGCTCATCTTTAAATCAAGAGCTGCAAGATATGGAAGCCCGTTTGCGCCGGGAACAAAAAAAATCACCAGAAGAGGCCAATCAAATAATTCAGGTATAGACACATACTTCTGAGCAGAAAGTAGCCCACTTTGAATCTTCATCAGGTCGCCTCATATTTTACATCTTCAAAGATTTTTTACTAGCATGAATTTACAGAGTCAGTGCCCTTTTGATTTATTTTCCAAACCAAAAATGCATTTGATATGCTGTGTACATGTCAATAGAGGACATATTTACCTCTATTTTTTGCATAAAAGTGTCATGATTTAGAAGTAAATCTTTCCCCCTATTTAGCTGTTGTTTACAAAATATTGTATAGAAGAAAGCTTGAGTTCTTTTAGTGAGTATGGATTCTGTTTGCTACATTACGTAATTTCAACGCCTACTGCCATAGTAGTTAGTATTGCATGTATCATCGATTCAAATTGTGATACGAGACAAAACATGGCTACCAATGCAAATCACAAGCCTAATCATTTCGAACTCTGAATCGGTGACCGAATCAGATGTATCATGGTGGAATCGTTTGATTTGCGAAACACAGATGAATTTGATACACGAGGCAAAAAAATTCAAGCCCAAAAAGTGGCCGGTTTCCATGAAAACGTGAGTTGTCTTCTACAATAGGTCTTCCAATGCACGATATGTATCTCGATTTGATAATCATGCTTACAACTTCCACTCCGGCTTTTATTTATTTATTGAAACACCAATTATACCTGATCTCTTTTAAACAATAAATATCAAGAGGGGGGAGGAGCAAGTTGTGTGCTTTAAATTTCTAGGGACTTAGTTAACCATGGGTACAATTGATGAACACTAGTCAAAAGCTACAACTTGCCACAACTGTTTCCGCCTACAACTGGTCAAGGGAGTATTGGGCCATTGGCATGTATCATTAGTATTTCAATATCTGGAGTAGCAATCATAATAATATTAGTGATATATATTCATCCGTATGGAATTATAACCTGGCAAGTTTGGTATATCAAGGTTCAGGCATGGCAGGAAGAAGTGGAGCGTGCACGTCAGGGTCAGAGGGAAGCTGAAAACAAGTTATCTTCCTTGGAGGTATTTAAAAAAGACATTTCTTATTGGAGATAATGAACTTATGTCTTGCAAGTCAAGGTTTGGTTCATATTATTCATTTGTTTCACTATTTCAGGCTGAACTGCAAAAACTTAGAGTTGAAATGGCTGCCATGAAGAGGGATGCTGAGCATTATTCACGTCAGGTAATATTATCACATGGAATCCCAACTAGTAACATACTCTGACACTCTTAACACATTCCATTATTATTGGGTGAAATGAAATCCCCTCTGGGCGCCACCAACCAATCTGGCCACACTATTAGTAGGGCCGGAATCGTATTTTCACCAATAAAAGAGTTTCTATGTTGCATAGGTACAGTATCGGTACTCGGTGCAATGCAGGTACAGGATGGTATGACTGTGTAACTAACCAACTTGACCAATAAAAGAGTGTCTATGTTGCATAGGTTGGTACTGTACCGGGTACCCACCACTGCAAACATTTTTTATTACCATTGGTGAATTTTCTATTGAGGTATAACTCTCGCAACAAAACTAAGGGGAGTGATAATGTGAAAATCTACTTCAAATGCTATTAGCATATCATGATATTCTTCTGTGGGTTTTGACATAAACACGGTCAAAGTTAACTTAGTTCTTTTTATTTTGATTTTATGGCAATTTTGAAACACTACTTGTTCTAAGCATCATGTTCTTGTAACAGGAGCATATGGAGTTAGAGAAACGCTATCGGGAACTGACTGATCTTTTGGTAATTTTTGCCATGGTTAAATTTCAGAAAAGTTGTGATCTTCAATACATTTATGTGTTATTTTTATTGCAGTACTACAAACAAACACAATTAGAAACCATGGTCAGCGAAAAAGCTGCTACAGAGTTTCAATTGGAGAAGGAAATTAAGCGACTTCAAGAAGCACAGGTATGCTTAGGCTCCTGTGGCTACTTGTGATTATTAAATTGACTTGGCCAGTTTTTGACACCATTGTCATGTTGAACAGGCAGAGACTGAGAGAAATAGAGTTTCTCGTCGAGCATCATCAGCTTGGGAAGATGAGGCTGAAATAAAAACCCTAGAGTATGTTTTCGCTTATTATTATGGTAGCATTTATCTTGTTTTTCTGTAATGCATTTGATCAAAATAACCATAAAATTAACCTCAATGGTCATGTTCTCTGCCAGTAGAGAGGAAAGTTCCTTCACACCCATTAAAACGCATCAATCCCTTCTTTTACTTGTTTGTTTACATTCATGTTTCAAATCATCTGTTATTTATATTTTCTTCATATTCTAATTTGTTCATTTCCACATAATACATATAGTTTAGTTGTGATTTTCTTATGATCTCTCTGTTAAATCATTTAATTGCAGGCCTCTTCCTTTGCATCAACGTCACTTGGTTGGTGCAAGTATTCAGGTATGACAGCCATCATAATTTGTTATTTTCATCTTCCAATTGAACACTACTTTTTACCTTGTATCTTGCATGCCTCATGCAGTGGCAGAAAGCAATTAAACTGCTAGATTCAGGGGCTGTCAGAGCCACAAGATTTCTCTGGCGTTATCCAACAGCTCGAGTTATTCTATTTTTCTACTTGGTGAGATAAGTTAGATGTTTAAAATGTATAATAGCTGACATGAACCTGAACCCGTGTAAGGATTTATTTTGCTAACCTTGAGATATTGCAAATTTGCAACAGGTGTTTGTACATCTCTTCTTGATGTATCTCTTGCATTGCCTTCAGGTAAAAGACACTCAGCTAATTTTGATATATGACAATTTTTTAATACATGCAGCTATGTTAACCCTATCATAATAGATAGATTATTATTGCAATCAAATTTAGTTGACTCTAGGTATATTTTTTATCCTCTGTTATGTAGGTACAAACGGACAGTATGGCTGCTAGAGAAGTTGCAGAATCTATGGGACTTTCTAACCCGAATTTACCATGAATTATCTAAATATTTCATTAAAGACTTTTCTGACCACATATTTTCAAGTGTACATTTTTAAAGCAGCTGGTTTGGGTGGCGTGATAACAGTTCGGCAAATACTCAAGTTTGTGAACCGAAATAGGAACTGAACAAGCATCTAATGTCTTGAGGTGAATCTCAGAAATTGTTGCGTGTTGGAGTTGGGAAAATTAGAATTCGTTGAGCTAAATGATTATAAAATGGATGGAAGCATCTCTTTCTCGACATTCCCGCGAATAGCATTGTTTAATCATGCTTGTTCAGTCCCTTTTTTCTTCTGCTGAAAATTGTATTTTGAGGAGGAAATAACAATATTGTAGATACAAATTTATTTTGTTTTTTCATTTTTTGGTATTTACCAAACTTGAAAGAAGAAACATTACCTACTATATAACTTGTTAGCCTGAGAATCTAAATGTTGCTCTTTACTGTATAATATATTAATGAGAATATTAAAACATGGAAAATGTTCTAATAATAATAGACGCTTCAAACTTTTTCTTCTATATTTTTTCAGATAATCAAAAACTTGTTCTTCTATTCATTCCTTCACATGAAATAAGTGGTGGGAATGTAACATTTTTGTAAACAGTACGCAGAACATGAGAAATATTTATACATGGGTAATTTTGTAAACTTGCATAGCAGTGTGTAGGAATAAAAAAGTTGTAGAGGTAAAATTGGCTCCAACTAAAACATGATTGACCCTTGAACTAGTGATTTGACAGCAAGTTTGTTTTACTAGTACTTTTATGTTCTCAAAATACAATGTAAAATTTATTTATTAAGAATAATGACTTTAAATTAATGTATAAGAATAAACGAATATTTTATTCAAAGTGTAGTTTGTCTTGCTTGTTTTTATTTTTTCATTTTTATATAGTATTTTTTTAAAAAGATAAAAACAGGAATATATGTACTCATTTTTTCTCATGATATGAGAGAGCTACGTGCTATTTTTACTAAATGCAAGTCCCTGGTGATGTTATTTGTAACGATTGTAGTGTGGAGTATATTAAGAGAGAGAATAATATAGTTGTCTATTGTCTTACAAATATCATTATTTTTAATGTCAATTTTCATCTTTAATATTTCAACATATATTTCCTCGTTTGATTTTTATAGTGTGTTTGAATGAATTGATTGAAAATTTTAAATAATTAAAATATTTTAATTGCATTTCTTTTATTTATAATATTTGTTGTTTGAATAAATGAATTGTTCATTTGAAATTGAATCATTTTTATAAATTTGAAAAGTTTTGAGGTGAATATGAAAATAATATATTTAGGCCAAAAATTAAATGTTGAAAAAGTTGAGAGACTATTTCAAAAATTTACAGAGATCAATTTACAAAATTTAACTTCGACA
>JBBPBP010009780.1:31842317-31879464 GCA_037974735.1 Cicer chorassanicum
GTTAAAAAAAAAAAAAAAAAACAATAAAAACCAAAGGAGAACATTTATTGGTTTCTAATCTAACAATTGAAAATATACCAAAATAATATAAAAAGATGGAGATGGTATTTCTCATGAGTTTCGAAACCGGTTATCTTTAAAAAATACAAAAAATAGTTATTATGACTACAGTAGAATAAACTATTCTCCTTCAAGAATGAGGTGTTGTTATAGGCTAAGAATGATGTAGTGTAGGTTCCACAAAACTTAAAGAATTAATTATAAAATAATCGATTAAAAAAATAATCGATTAGAAATTTAATTATTTAAAAAAATAAATTTGTAAGTAATTAAAAATTGAGTAATTGTTGAAATATTTAAAAGGACAGTTTGAAATGACACTCGTACACAGTCCGAAAAGACCAGTCTTCACTCTTTTTAATTCAAGTCATGTGGCGTGGTGTCTTTTCCAAACGCGAATCCACGCCATTTATTTTCTTCATTATTTTATTTATTTATTCTCTTTCTTCTTCGCTTTTAAATAAACGCATTCATTCCTTCTCTCACACTACTCATGCATTCTCTTATTCAGTTTCTAATTTCCACTTTGCATTTTTGCATTTTCTGTTTTACGGTTACAGTTTCCGTTAGAAGTTAGTTATGGCGGAGCAACCGGTGAATCTTCCGTCATCAGTAGAGAATCTAATAAACCAAATCCGCGAACAACAAACGCAACCACCGCTCGACTCATCAATTCGACAACACTTAGTTGATATCGGAGAACAACGAGCTCTTAATATTCTTCGTTATATCTCTACACAACAAATTAATACTTCTCTTAATGCATTTACAATGTATATGATTAACAAACAACGGTCTCCTCCGTCACCGTCACGTCCTTCTTCGTTACAGTCACATCCGTCACAGTCACAGTCACGTCCTTATCCGTTACCGTTACAGTCACAGTCACTTCCGTCTTCGTCTGCAGTTCATCCACCGCATTCCGATGTTCTCACGGCGTTAGGAGAGTTAGAGTTTCGAAAGTCATTTCTGCTGATTGGTTATGCTGGACGGTAACAATTTTTAAACTCTTCAATTTTTTTTTGTAGTATTTTTTTTTTTGCTACTAAAGTTGAGATAGTAGTTTAAATTTTGTTTTGTTTATTGAAATTTGTAATCATAGTTACTAGCTTCTCATTTGTATCTAATTTTATTTTATTTTATTTTATTTACATCTCTAATAATTTGTGGTTTCGGTTTTTTTGTTTGTATTGTTACAGGGAGAGTATTGAAAATGTTGTAACGGCTGAATACGTTAGAAGCTTGAAAGAGTTGCCGATGAAAAATTTTGAGAAAGAAATTTGGGAAACTGTGGGACACAAATACACTGATCGACCTACTGATCGTCTAGTGGTAAAAATTATCTTATGAACACTGATTCATTTATTGTTAAACAAATTTTAAAGTGGTCCATTGTAGACCGGTACTTTGAAGACAGTTCAAAACTTCAACGATGACAATGATAGATGTTGTTTTACGAAAGTAGAAATTCATGATCCTCCTCGTTCTCAAGATTGAGAAAGTGATTTGATTGATGTCTGTTCGATAAAAACAAGGGAAAACAATTACTGGTTTCTCGAAATTGAACTCGTTGAACGGAGATAAAATAGATTACTATTTCAATAGTAAGAACAAGTAAGGAGCGTTACCACCGATCATTTTTAGAGTTTTGGGGGCTTTTTAAACACTGGATCACAGTGGACTGTATGTTATGTTGGTCCACCAAAATACTCGTCTTATTGTTATTATTATGGTATTTTGAGAGTTTGTCTTCAAAATTATAATGTTAATAGTTTCTAATAGTATAGTTAAGTTGATCGGGTTTTAAGTTTTGACTTATAGTACTCCCTCTGTCTCTGAATTAATGTTACTTTTGCAAAAAAGTTTGTCTCAAAATGAATGTCATTTATCATTTTAAATGCAACTTTAATTATTTTTTTCTATACTTTCCTTCAGTGATTAATATATACACAACTTCCAAAACATTATCATACTTTGCATTGATAATAGTGAAAAATCGATCAAAAGTTAAGATGGGTAGTTTGATAAAACGACTTCTCTTTTTCCTCTAATTATTGCATTTCTTAATATGCTTGTAAAAACTTTAAACGACACTTGTTTTATTATGAGACGGAGGAAGTATTAAAATATAGAGTGAATGTGAGGCAATGTTGTCAAGTAGTAGCAATAGTGGCACTATAGCGTGGTGGAATTTTGACGCAATGTTGTCAAGTAGCAGCAATAGTGGCACTATAGCGTGGTGGAATTTTAACAAACAGTCTCTATTGTTCTGCAATACACGATCTTGTATAAAGTGTTTTCAAATCACAGCTATAGAAAATCACCACAGCATTTTAGATAGCAGTATTTGAACTAACCGTTACTCATATGAGTGTGTTAGAAAATGTGTATTAGAAATTATGTTGCTAGCATTGTAGTACTGCATGTTATCTGATCTTGAACTTGTAACTAAAATCTAGTTTTAGTCTTATAGGAAACTTTCTCGATACATAATGCTAGATATCAACATGTGGCTGTTTCCTACACAATTTTGACAAGCTACTGTTAACTATTTTGTGCTCGTTAGTATGAACTTTGTTTTCTTTCTGCAGTATCTTGATTGGGATTCTGGCAGGACACCTATATACCAGTGCTTTGTTTCTCCAAATGGGAGTTTAAGGTTCAAGGTTTGTATGCCTTTCTCCTACTTTGGATTTGTGTACTGTGAAATTTGTGTTTGTGATTGTAAGTTGTTCTGTTTCGCTATTCAATGGCTATGATGCTATGAAGATTTCAATTTGTATAGATTAGAATTACTAATTAATAATTAGTTTAACAATAATAATTAATGCATTAGAATTATTGTCCTGAATCAACAAACTTTGTTCAGATTTTTATATGGTCGATATTTTATTTGCTTATTTAACTGTCTATTTCTATGCCAAATATGTTTATTTTATTGCCTCTTAGTTTGAATTATTTTCAGGGCCCTATTTTACAACACACGAGAACACACCTGCAGAAATCACTAGGTGATGACAATGTTTTGCTTGTAAAATTTGCTGAGGATCAAGAAGCTGCCAAGCACTATGAGAAGTTTGGAAAAGAAGGGCTCCATGTTGGTCTTCGTTTGTATCGCTTTTTTGGTAATAATCCTATTACTTGCTAGTTTTAATTTGTTTCTTAGGCCTTTTTAGGGTTTCTATGATCTTGAATCCAGGTAAAAGGTCATCCAATTAAGATGAAATAATTTGGGGAATTTGCATTTTCATTTAGTATGTGCAACTTATGATCTAGGCTGAAAGTTTACAACCCATCCCATCTGCTTTTTTATCTGTTTTCCTCCCATGTTTTGTGAAACATTATATTCTGCCCATTTCTCTGCAGTCTTTCACTTGCATACTATATTTTTTACCTCATTCTGAAATTTACTTGCTCAATAATGTTCTTTAATTATATTTCATCCTTATAATCATATATATTGAGTTAATTTGTATGGAAGCTACAATTCTATAGTGTTTTTTATATATAGGCTACCATTATTGTACTGCCCCAATTTTAACAACGAGAGTGTAGAAACAATCAAATCAAAAGGCAGAGGAGACACAAAAGATAGCTTCAAACAAATTCGCACAATCCAAAACGAATGAAGGAATGAGTTGCCCTTGAATCGAAAAGTGTAGTTAGGGTGTTACCTGCAATCTCGCAGCCCCCTTGAATCAAGTTGTTAAATTGGTTCTCTGCTTCAGCACTCATACAATAAGCACGACCCTTAGCAGTAGGACGAGTTTCCCTCGTCGCGTTCATAACTGACTCCACCTCCTTTGCAAAATGTATGTCCTAGCTTCTTGCAGTTGTAACTGGTAGGGACCTTAAACGTGCAATCAGTGGCATAATGTCCCTTTTCCACTTAAATCAGTAATTATTTGGTGCCATCGGACCACTTCCTGATCCTGAGTTCTGATTTCATCAGCAGTTCTAGCCCCTGTTGTTGTTATGTGGCCGGTTATAAGGCTTAGCCACTTGCTTTCCTTTGTTGTTCTGATTATTCGAGCGACTCGGCTCCCCAAAGTTAAAGTTCCCTCCTCGATTAGTCCTCTTATTGTTCATATCTTCAACCTCCCTGCATTTCTCCACCAAAGCTTGGAAACGTTGTATTCCCACTGGCAAAACAGAATCCTGAATATTTCAGTCCGTCTTGAAAACGGTGGCACATGAACTGTTCATCAACCTCTTCCCTGAAATGCCTATACAATGACTCAAACTTAGCCGCATACTCACCGACAGTCATATTTCCCTAACGAAGCTTAATTGCTTAAGAAAATCGCCTCCCAACCTAATCTTGGTGCTCATCGGGAAGTATTTGTTCAAGAACTTCCTCTTGAACGACGTCCAGCTCACTTCTTCAAGAGTTGACTCTATCATAAGCCACATACTTTTCCACCAATACTCAGCATCTCCCAACAACAAATACATAGCATAATTGACCTTCACCTCCACTTGACAATTAATCATTCCAAAGATTTTCTCCACCTCTTGGAGCCACTGATCAACTTTTTGGACTCATGTCACCCCTGAAATTCGGGGAATTGTGACGGCGAAAATCTTCCAACTCTGAAGCACGGATCTCTCTTTCTCTTTTCTCCAGATCCCGAAGATTCTTCACAGCAATCTGTGCCGCTACAAAAGTAGCCATGTTATTCATAATCTCAGCCATTTGATGATCCCAATTATTGTTAGTTTCGGGAGCATTTTTTTTCCTTCTTGGAGGCATTGTTTCCTACAAAAGCATCATAAAGTAGAAATCTCAGTACCAGCTTAAAAGAATCCCAATAAAACAACTTTCAGCTACCCTCACCTCTTCAATACACAGCAAACAACAAGCACCAACCGACAGATTCTAACAACTTACCTTGGCTCATGATCAAATAGTGACTCCCAACCTACAGGTTGATCTAAGATCCAATCGCGCTCTGATACCACAATGTAATGCCCCGGTTTTTAATGAGCGTATTTTCTTTTAAAATAATTTCTTGTATAAAATATAAATAAAATGCTTTTCTCGTAAAATTCCTATAAATATTTATTTTAAAAGCTTAAACACGACGTCTCGTATGTAGAGAAAAAGAACGAATCTTTCAACAAAATTTACACAACTGAATATAACATACAACATAGCATAAGTTCCTAACGGCAAAGTAATTTGAAACATATACGTCCCCCAAAATATACATCTTAAAATACTCCAGGGTGATGAGATCGGACTAGCCACCGCTTATGCCTCTGGGGAACCACCAAATCGAAGTAAACTGTCAAAGTAGATAATAGGCACAGTAATCCAAAGGTGTAATAAATACATCAAACCCCAAAAAAATGGCACAACGGCCCTATACACGTAACCTAATCTGATCATAACTAAAGACTACAGTAGCAAAGATGGCCCCCACCCACACTCACTACAAGTAATCTGTGATGCAATATCCTCCTAGTCGTCACCTCGTCCTCCTCTCCGGTCATAGAAAGATCGGTCTCTCCAGGCATAAAAGGAGTGGTTTTGGCAGTGTTGGGATTTCAAAACAGCTTGCGACCTTTGAAGCTGAATGTAAAGGATTATCTAACGATAAACGAAGCTCTAAATCGGCATGGGGAGACTCAACCAGGATACTGAGGTTCCCGCGACAAACCCTGGCTCCCAGTAGGTGTAGACAGTCCCGCATCATCTTCTGCTCTCAACATCAGTCCTTTACGTTTCTCAATGACTCCCTGGCTTCCGAGGAGTCTGATCTACCAAAGGTTACTTGCAGTGACGTTTAGGAGGAAGGAATGTTTACTTGCAGTGTGTGGGGACCATCCTTGCTACTGTAGTCTTTAGTTATGATTTGGTTACGTCTATGGGGCCGTTGTGCCATTTTTTTGGGGTTTGATGTATTTATTACATTTTGGATGACTTGACATATTCTCTGCTTTGACCATTGATTTGGTAGTTCCATGTTTCATTTTTTTTTGGGAATTCTTGAAGCAGCACTTCTGCGAAGGTGTTTGCCGAGAATACCCAGGGTATGAGCGGTGCTAGTCTGATATCACAGTCTTGGAGTATTTTCAAATGTATATGTTTCAAACTACTTTTCCGTTGGGCACTTATTGTATTTGTTCTCTTTTTCTTTGCTTACGAGACTTCATTGGTTTTGTGTAAGCTTTTAAAAAAAATATTCACAGAAATTTTATGAGAAAGGCGTTTTATTTAAATTTTATTTGAGAAACTCTTTTAAAAGAAAATACGTCCTCGCTATTAAAAATTGGGGCGCTACAATTATCCCTTTGATAATATTATTCTATTAAATGTAATTATAGGTTTTGCAGGATTGCTTGGACTTTCTCAAGTTAATTTTTATGATATAAAGAATATGCCTGGCTTCCCTTCTCTCAACCTTGCGTTACTTTTGGGTCATTTCAGTCATTGGCTGCAAAAAGCATTCTTAAATCATTACATTGTCATGTGTCTGATGCTGTCTTTGGAGTTGTTTAAAAAATCACTAGTGGCTTATGTGTGTTTTAAAATTTTCTACTGATTGAACAGTTTTCAAAGATGGTGGAAAGGAAGAGAAGAAGAAGGATCCAACAACTTCGTCAGTCAAATGTTATTTTGTTAGGACAGAATCATCTTGTTCTACAGATGAGAGGGAATCATACATTTTGTCAAATAGGACAATGTTTGAATCCAGATCTTTATTTATGCATGCACACAAGTTATCCAATATTGACAAGTATATGGCTAGGTATGATATTTGTTGATACTTGATACTATCTTTTAGAGTTTCATTTTGTTTTCCTTCATCCACTTTCTCAAAATGGATTTGATTCCATGTACTAACCTCATAGTAAATCAGGTTCTCTCTCATTCTGTCAAAGACCTATAAGCTTAATGTTGACTGGACAACTGTGAGTGTCAAAACAATACCAGATGTCTATTGTCAGGTATAGTCAATATTTAAGTCACCTTAAAAGGTTCTATAATTTATGGTCATGCTTGCAGCATATTATTTTGTTGTGTTATGATTTCTTTTTGCTGGTTTAGGATGAACATGGCAATACTGTATATCATAATGAGAAACCATGTATTCTCACAGACGGAACTGGATTCATCTCAGAAGATTTGGCAGTACTCTGCCCTAACAATGTGGTAAAAGGAAGTAACTTGAATAATACACATATAAAGGTCTCTTTTCTTTCAATTTTTCCCGCTATATTTTTATTCAGCTTACTATGTTCGTCAGTCAATCATAATGTGCTAAAATTCCACTCAAAGAAAAATTGTATTATGAATCACTTATTACTTGTTTCATCATTGCCTATTTAGCTTCGTTTCATCATAACCACTCACTGGCTTCCTTTACTCATCATAACCATTGTCACTGGCATCCTTTACTTTTTCTATCTGAAAAGGTTTTCTTGATTCTCATGTCGATACTACTTTTTTGCAAGGATAAAGCTTGAGCTATGCCTTTTAGTTTGCTTTTTATTCATGATGTCTTCTTTTTCCTAATGATTTTAATGTGGTTCACAGAATATTAGTGGAAAATTATGGTTTAACTTAAGTTGAGAAATGGCCAAGAAGAGTTTTGAATGGCTGCTCTCTACTATGTTTCTTTGTGTTCATATGTCATTAAATATAATAAATTCTTTATGAGGGCAGTATGTTTTCCAATGGAATGATCAGTTGGAGAAACAAAAAATGAAGAAATTTTTTTTAACTATACATACTGTCCTTTTTATATTTTCGATAATTATTTCAAAAAAAAATTTATTTGTTTCCTGGTCTCTCTTATTCAGCCCCTGCTTTTGTTTTTATATTTCTCTCAATAACTTCAATTTAATCTCGTGTCCTCAGATATATTTCAATAAATGTTATGATCTAATTCCTTTTTTATTGATTCTGCGCTAAATGACTGCCTTCAGGAAATTTCCAATCTGGTTAAACTTGAGGATATGAGTAAGGCTATGGGAGAATCAGCACTGAGCAAACATCAGCCAGTAAGGCTATGGGAGAAATTTCCAGTTTCATATTTCAGTGACATCTTTTATATGCATGCATTTGTAATATGCATGCATTTGTAATATGCATGGACATGACATTACTATAATATAACTTATCCTTTTTCTTCCTCCTATTAAGCCACTGCTGATTCAGTGCCGTCTCTTTCACATGGGTTGTGCAATAAAGGGTACCCTATTGGTTAACAAAAAGGTATTCTTTTACAGATTCTATTGGTCATGGAAATTGATATATATATATATATATACACATTCAACACCATAATGCACATCGGTCTTATAGCTGTCTGGTAGAATTTTCTGTTAAGTTTGGGAGTTACCTCTGTATTACAAAGAATACCTACAACCTTCATCCATTCATAGAGTTGATAATTCGGAAAGTTAATGCTTTTTTGTTGACAACCTTCTTTTCGAGTGGTTTGTATTTTTTATTCATCTCTTTTTAGCTATGCTGCTTTTGACTTAACACTGAATCTTTGAATCTTGAAGCTTCCTCCCAGTACGATACAGGTCCGGCATTCAATGATTAAAGTTGAGACTGACCCGAGCCTTTCAAATATTCAAAGCTTAAATTCGCTGGAGGTAGTAACTACCAGGTATTTCGCCATTTCATTTTAACTACTAGGGTGTTAGTTGGGCTTGTTGGGGAGAATGTATTGATAATTCTTGTTGACATGATGAATTATATTATGCCTATTTTTAAATATTGAAAGGTGGAGACATAACTTTGTTTCTCTATATTTACGTAACACATCATAATATATGTATATGAGCCTGCTATGCTATTCTCAATGATTTTATTTTAAAAGCTTAGGTTAGCCTGCTATTCTCAACGAGTTTACTTTAAAAGATTAGGTTGATAGGATATCTGTCCAATCACCTAATCTAATTGATACAACAAATCTGCCATCCAAAAATGATACGCTCTATCAAGAATAATTCGCGATGGATCACATTAGTTTTGTGCTAGACTAACAGATACATACCATAGGTTAGACATACATATATACATTTTTGGGATTCACCGTGCAGGGACAAATTGCATGTGTCCCTAGTCTGGTGTACAATTGACATGGTTTACTCCGTGAAAGCAGGAATCATTTAAGAACAAAATGTAACAAAGGCTCTTATATTGATTTATTTTTTTATCAACAACCACCATAACATGTTCATATTAGGTGGGGTCTGCAAGCAACATTGTTTTGTTTTTGTCATCTGGAGGAAAGCTTATAGTGGTTATAGTTCATTTATTTCTTTTAGTAATATACATTTTCGTTGATATTGATATGCTGATTCTAAGTTGCTTAACCAACTTGCTTAATGCTTAAAGTTGTTTGAAGCTAGACTAACCTTTTGCATTCATGAATGCAAAATGTTTTTTCTTGTATTGTCTGAAAACAAACTAAACCGATGCCTCCATGTTTCAGCCACAAACCAAATAGAGCATATTTATCTAAATATTTGATCGCACTTCTAAGCTATGGAAGAGTTCGAAATGAATTCTTCATGGATGTACTTAAGAGTAATTTAGAAGATGCAGGCCATATCTATACCAATAAGCGTGCTGCACTCAGAGGTAGTTTTCTTACATGCTTCTAGTTACCAAATACCAATATGTCCATTTGTCATATTTAACATAAGCTGCTGTTTATTGGGATTTGGATTTTTATTGTTCTAATGCCTAAAATTCGTCAGAGTCCCCCGTAACAGTGGTTTTCAAACTTGATGCACTTGCAGCATCTCTCAACTATGCCGAGATGGATGACTTCAATGCTGCAGGAATGATTTTATGTGGGATTCCTCTTGATGAACCATTTCTGCAGCATTATCTGTCTAAACTTGTAAAATTGGAAAAGAACAATCTTAGAACCGGTAAACTATATGTAGAAGATTGTTTCTATCTAATGGGGACTGTTGATCCTACCGAAGGTCATTGCCTAGAAGCGAATCAAGTTTGCATTATTCAGTAAGCATTATATCCCCTCCGCACTCTCTCTTCCACCTACACTTGCTCATCCCCTCATACACTTTCATGCCCTTTTCAGCTGGCCCATTTCCCTTCCTTTACCCTCTTCTTTATTCTTTCTTGATTATGAGGCTATCAAACATTGATAAGCCAATATAAAACAAAATGCTATGACTATATGCAACCATGTGTACTAATTAGTTTGTATTATGAGAATGTTGTTTGAAATTTAAACTATCAGGTCTGTGTTGACTGGTTTTTTTTTTTTTTTTTTGCAGTGAAAATGGCCAAATTACTGGGGATGTCCTGGTATATCGAAATCCAGGTTTACATTTTGGGGACATCCACATAATGCAGGCCACGTATGTGGAAGGATTAGAATCTTATGTTGGCCATGGCAAATATGCAATTTTTTTCCCTTGTGTTGGACCTCGCTCAGTAGCAGATGAAATTGCTGGAGGTGACTTTGATGGTGACATGTACTGGGTTTCAAAGAATCCTCAGGTTTCACTTTCAATTTCAGTTTTAAGCCTTCCTTGTGTTTTTACTAGATCTATTCATTTATATTTAAGTTGTGATTTACTTGATCTTTTTGTTTGCTAGGGCTAAAATAAAATTTGGACCTCCAGTGTTTTCGCTGTTCGATTTTTTATGGTAGTTAAAAAGTTTGCTTTGACAGACTACATTGGTGCTATTACTCAATTAGGGCTTTTTGTTATTCATACAATTGTATAAATCTTCTCTCCCTGTGCAACCCTAATTTTCAACTTGCCGCAAAGAAATCCAAGAAGACTCATGAGAGTATTAAAACAGACTCACTCACTCGTAAAGAGTAGGAAGTTATCTTTGGATTATAAAACTGTTCTCAAATCGGAGGCTCCAAAGGAAAACTGATTATTATCGCCAACATCTGTCCACCAGGAAATCTTAAGTTGAGTACTATGCTATGTTGGCTAAAGTTGGAGGTCAATATTACATAGTGTACTGTATCAGCATATTGAACCTAGTGATTCCGATATCATCAAGCCAATGCAAAGCGAGTAATAGAGTTGTCGTATTAAGTCCTCAATCTTTTTCCTTTTTAAAACAAATCTGTGGTTGTTTAATGATGTTTGCCCGTTTTTGTTGGTTAATTAAGACAATGTTAGAAGGCAATTTGATGTTGAAAAAAATATGTCCATTCAAGTAATGTTTTGAAATCTTGATAACAATGTTTTTAATTCACTGATTTTTGCTCCTTGTGCACTATAAACAATAATTTTGATAGGGTTGTTTATATTTTTCTCATATTCATTAAAATTACACATTATATTATCATCTTATTCAATAATCTTGTACTAGCTTTTCCAAATTCTCTTTTAAATGTGTAATATATTGAATTGAATACGGTCATCAAACTTGATTTGTTTAATTTTATATACTTGTGTTGGAAAAAAGGACATATTGACTGTATCTTTTCCACCAATCTTGACAAAACTATTGCTCAGATGTTTCTTTTCCAAGTATTTTTCGATTACGTTGAAAGTTGATATTCTTGTCTGATGTTTGTTTAGGAAGTACTTAAAGCTTGAATTCGTAATTAAAAGTTTTTTTTATTAACCATTTATATTTTGAAATGTTTCAGTTGTTGGAATGCTTCAGAAAGAGCGACCCTTGGATGGAAAGTCCACCGTGTAATTCTGTTATATTGAGTTCTAGTGTTAAAAATCCTAGTGAGGAAGAACTTTTTAAACTATATCTGCGAACTCGGTTCCAATCAAGGTGGGTGTTACTGACGTTCATGTGACTTTGAAATGTATATAGAGTAGTATCAAGTAATGCAAACTTGCTGTTTATTAAAAAGAAGAATTGCCATCTTGCTTTCCTGAAGTAGAAGTTTGTGCATAATAGTTAGGCCTGTATATGTCTTAAGATATATTTATTCTGTTTGTAGCCTGAAAACCTTATAATGTTACTGTGTTTGTGTAACTCTAATAGAAAACATTTTTCTCCTTTTACCAGTAGCAACGCAATTGGTATTGCAGCTGATAGTTGGATGGCACTCATGGATCGTCTTTTGACATTAAGAAATGACATAACTAAAGAAAAAGAGGTGCTGCAAGTGAAGGAAAATATACTTAAATTAATAGATATATACTATGAGGCATTAGATGCTCCTAAGAAAGGTGGAGGAAAGGTTAGTTCTGTTTTTGTTCGATTGACAAATGTTAGTAGCTAGTTTGTTAGGAGGAGGGGCAAATGTTAGTAGTAGGGATCGAACTCTATATCTCCTTGGGTGTGTCGTCCCTATACATTACCAGACATTGTGTTTTTGGTGAAATCTATATGCAGCTAAACATGTTGTTCCTTTTTTCCTCGAGTCTTTAAAATACATTTAGGTTATGTGCCCTAGGAGGAAAAAAGTGCTTTTGTGGACCTATGCCAGTTCCTCAAATTATATTGAGAAAAATTTAACGTGTCAACACTTTGGGATGTAGATGATGTCAGTTATTGACAAACATAAAATGCTTGCATGAGTTGAAATTGAAATAGTCATAAACTTGATGGAGCTTAGCCTAGGTTTTGTCATAGAAAATCATTTATCTAGGATTAATTTTCTTTGGTAATGGGATATAATGGATCTTGACTGTGGGCAATACCAAGATTAGTTTATTACATTAATACATGTAAAATTACCATGATGAACTTTGTCTAATTTGAGTAAATCTTAGTAGTGCACAATTTTGAGTACCAATTTGTCTAACTTAACCTTCAACAACAGATCCAAGTTCCAAAAGATTTGACTGCAGAATTGTTCCCGCACTACATGGAAAGGGACGGCAAATCATTCACTTCAACCTCTATATTAGGTTTAATATACGACGAGGTTTGTAGATGGCAAACTAGTGATATGTCTGGAACAAGTGAGTACTCCATCACAGTCATGTTATGCTGATTATTGATTTTGCGCTTTCATTAGCTAACAGTTTCAAGTGTTTATTCTTACCTTTTTCATATCCATTTACCATCAGAAATTAGAAAACTTCCATGTTTTGATGTTGAAATACCCATGCACTGTGTGGAAAAGTGGGAAACATTGTACAAGGAGTATAGGATGGATATGTCTTTTGCATGTCAATCTAACTCGAAGGAAGAGGCGGCTGAAGTCATAAAGAAATATAAGCAGGTATTTTTTTTCTCAGTTTTTCTTACTCTAGAAGTTCCCATTTTTCTGAGGTGCTGATTGGTGTCTCTTTCAGAAATTTGATGATGCTGCTAACATAGAGGATTGTTCGAAGAATGTTACTGATATTTATCACGAGGCTTTGGCCGTGTATCATGTTACTTATGATTATGCCATTCAAAGGAATGATGTCGCTAAATGCGCCTTTGCATGGAAGGTTGCTGGTCCAGCTCTCACAAAATATTGTGCAGAAAATCAAAGTCAGAGAAAATCTTTGCTGTGTAGTTCATCTGTGTTACGTGAAATTTTTGGATCATGAAATACTTTAACTCATGTTGGCTGTATATGTTCACGTATCCTAACCTTTTATGAATATTTTTGGTTGATTAAATCAGTTACATGTATCAAAGTGCTTTCTTCGGACCAACTGATAAGTAGAGGAATTTTCTATGTAGAAAAAACTGATGTGACATAGAGATCAAGGTAGCTTTGGAGTATGGCACGCCATATGAAAAACAAAATATTTACATGGCCTAAAAGTAAAAAATAGGAGTGGAAAAAAAACTTGCTAATGTATTTTCTAACTTCATTAAGTGCATATACTCGGTTGTCTTTGGCACACTATGAATAAAAATGTGCCAGAACGTTCAAAACAATGGTATATTACTATTTTTTATTGACTTAGATTATGATAATTTAATAATTGCTTTTACAGGTAATTTTTTCCTCAAAACCACATCACAATTCAAAACTCAATCTAGTCAATACAACATCAAACACAACTTAAGCCGCACCAATTCAAACATTTTTTCAGTACAACATAATGATGAAGAAATCAGATAAATTATAGTGATAAACTTGGTTTTGCAAAACAAACAAAAAAAAGCACATAACAAAACAGCTCCTACTATGCTTGAAATTGCTAGTGGACTAACACATCCTCCATTACATCCGGTAAGCCAAAAATTGAAGTCACAAAGACCCTCAAAAAGCTAGCCTAATAGAAGAAACCAAGAACCTTGCCACCAACATTCTTTCTCCTAGCCTCTTCATGATCCATTATACCAGCAGAGGTAGTCAAAACAATATACCCAAACTGCATATTTTTGAATTATAAAAAGGTCAGGAATTACAAAATAAACTGCATGTATGCACATGAGCTGAGCAACTGATCTTTATGATGGCATGTTTAGGACAACAGCACTAAAAATAAATCATCAACCTTATTACACAGGCAACCAAACTGTTAAACTCTTGACCAATCTACTCAACCCATATATAAGAATCACAATAAAGGCCATAACTAATCATTGAAAACTGAGAAAACAAGGAGTATTAATAATCCTTAAAAATCTCAATTATCAATCAAATTTAGTCATTTGGCTAATGGCGTGTTTGGATCTATGTCAAGTATGATTTCCTTGTGTTGCTATGGTTGCTCAACTTGGTGACGATGCACCAAACAAATACTAACATTTTTAGAGACAAATTTACAATTCAACAAAAACTAATTTAAAATCTTTTAAGAACAAAATGATAATTTTCATGTCAAAGGACCTAACATCAGATTAAGAAAATTAGCAAAAGAAACAAGCCAACGTTTTATATGAAGAATCATAATTATTGAAAATAAATTCTAAAAATTCATTCAAATATGCATTTGACCAAGAAATAAAATTAGGATTTTAAGAGTGACCTGTCTGGAAGGAAGAAGTCTGGCAGTCCAACCTTCAATCTCTTTAACACCGACATCAAAACGGGGACTAATAACGCCACATTTATTCAGCCTACCATTTAATTCAACAACAATCTTACCAGCTCTATGGTCATCAACATACTCAAATTCTCCAATGTATCCTATAAGTCATCAACCACACAAAATATAACAAATCAAAACCCTAAAAAAGTTGCATTATGCAACATTCAAAGACAAAATCAATGATAATTAAAAAATACCATGCTTCTGCATAACCATAAGGAATTTGATGATGACTTTGGATGATGGTCTGATCATGACTTGGCGCTTTCCTCTTTTCTCAGCATTGTACATGCTCTTTAGAGCATCATTCAGCACACTCACTCTCACCATGGTTGCTGAAACACAGAATTCAATAAATAATCAATTATAGCACAATCGAAACCCTTAACTATCACACTAAACTAAATATCGCTCAAACAGAAGAACAGAGAGATCGCAGGAACATGCCTCAAATAATTTGGAATCGCAAGCCGAAAACAAAATGCTGCTGTTAAAAGTTAGGGTTTATAAACATATACAATACAATACAAAATCGTCTTTTTGCGGATTCTTTTAAATCAGTTAACAAGCCATTTTAAGTTTTTATTTTATTTTATTTTTTTTTATTTTTTTTTATAAATATGCTGTTTTAAATATCATAGATTATTAAAACAGAAAATCAATATTACTATCTACAATCTCCGTTTTATTACTCACACACTCTATATAAATTTTCATAAAATTGAAGTATCAAAAAGACCACTTTTTTATTTGTGTTATTATTTAAATTAGCTGAATTGAATTCACATAAATTACGTGAACTTAAATCACGTATTGTTAATTTGACATAATATTTTCGTAGATGTACATAAAATGTAATTGTATAATACTGATAAATACGTTAACTCAATTCTACGTTAATTAATTGTGTTTACGTATTATTTATAATATTTTAAATTGAATTGCACGTGAAAATAGATATGTAAAAATACGTGATTTAAGTTTACAATTAAGGTTTACAAATAAGGAAAACAAATTTTGGATATTTTTATGAAAAAATTATGGGGTGTGCTTAGCAAAATTGAAAAAAAATAAATATTTTCAATGTTATTTGCTTTTTATATATTTTGGTAATTGATTATCATTCAACAAAAAAATACTAATTCCTACCCAAAAAGGCCCAATAAAAGAAAACCCGGTCCAAATCCAATATCCACGAGTCTCACAAAATCAGACTTCGCTCATCTATCAATTCTCACAAAAACCCTAAAAACGCAGCGCCCACTTCAGCCGCGCCGTCTCCCTCCCTCCGTCGGCGTTCTACCATTCATATCCACCATGGTCATGGTAAGTCCATCAAGTTACAATTTCTAAATTAATTCAAATTATTTCCTTGATTATTAAATAATTCATCTACTTTCATATATGAGACTGAATTATTTTATTTATTATTATTATTTCATATATGATGATAGTGATATTAGTTTATGTGTTTGAATTTAGGAATTAGATTGTCCAGCCAGTGTCAGAAAGCAATTGGCAAAGCTGTTTGGAGAATCTTTGAAAGCAATTGTGCCTAGTGAACCTGATGTTGTTCCCTTAATTGATGCTTGTGTTGCAAAATCTGGTGTAAAACATGCTGATTATCAATGGTAAATTCAGATATGTGAAATGGATTTTACGTTTTAGTTTCTTTTGTGTATTGGCAAAAGAAGTTTGTGAAATAACTATTTTGAGCTAATGCTATTTTTTGTTTTGTTTTTATTTTGGTTGCAGTAATAATGCAATGAGTCTCTGGGCTAAGATTAAAGGGAAGCAAACGGAATTCAAAAATCCCCGTTCTGTTGGAGAGGTATTGGGTCTGTTTGTTATAGATTTTAATAAAAGTGATTTTAGCATCATATTTCTAAAAATGATTTTTATGTGAAGTTACTTAAAAATAGTAGAAGTTACCATCATATTTCTAAAAATGATTTTTATGGGAACTTACTTAAAAAAAGTAGAAGTTATTTCAGACTCATTTGTTATAGATTAAAAAAAGATATTTTTGACATTCAATAACTTAGATATTCTTTGTTAAAGATTTTAACAGGATAAAAATTACATTTTGAAAAAAATGTATCTCTTAAAAATGATTTTTATGAAAAACTTACCATTTTGGAACTAGATTTTGTTTTGTTATTGTCTAATTTAAATGTGTGTTTTTGTTTGTGTAGGGCATCATGAAAAATCTCCCTCCATCAGAAATGGTAGAGTCATGCTCTGTTGCTGGTCCTGGATTTGTGAATATTGTCTTATCAAAGAAGTGGATGGCACAGGTGATTCGTTACATTTCTATTTGTTGTTTTAAATTAAAAATAGTATGTATTTTGGGTATGTGTGTTCTCAAATTTCTAGGCTAGTATATGATAGCATATGAATTGTAGTGTGTCCCAGCGTGTGTTCTTTGAATTATGAACTTAACAAATTCTATTCCTCCTGCAGAGCTTACAGAGGATGCTTACCGATGGTATTGATTCCTGGGCACCTCGACTTCCAGTCAAGAGGGTTATGGTTGACTTTTCCTCACCTAATATAGCAAAAGAAATGCATGTTGGTCACTTGAGGTCAACCATTATTGGAGACACATTGGCTCGAATGTTTGAATTTTGTCAGGTGGAATCCCTTATCCGCCGAAATCATATTGGTGACTGGGGCACTCAGGTAGATTTAACCTCTAAGCTAACTATGATATTTTGTGCTCAGTGTTTGAATATAATTTATGTTAACTGTGGTTGAATTTCATGATATTTGTTGTGACTACTAGATCATTGCTAAACAATGTCAAAGCTAGGTTCTCTTTATTCATAAATATTTGGTTATGGGCAATGGTTTTCTTCATTCATATCCCCTCAATGGTTTTGAAATTATGTCTTTGGCTGATTCCTTTGAAATAATCATTTAACTTTTAGTTGTGTTTGGGACCAATGACTGAAGTAAGTAGGTTTTTTAACTGCTTTCATGATCAAGAACTTACATGACATTGGGGGATGCTGCCCCCTCTTACTATTTATTTTGTTATTTAAGTTCTTGATAATTATGTTTTTTCTCCCACTAAAAATCAAGTATTGCACTCATCCGTAAAGAATTAAATATGCAATATACAAAAAATAGTTTATTGAATGGTTGTTTGATCACAATTAGTAGTCACAATTTCAAAATTAGAAGTCACACATAAAGAAATATAATTTGTAGATGTCTTCAGCTTTTTGGATATAAATGGACATAGTTTTTGTAGTCTTCACTTTTTTGCTTAGTAATGATTATATAGTATTTTATCACTTATATGAACTAATGTATATATTTTTTTTCCCGACAAATCAAAATTTTTGGATCCGCCCCTCTCAATAACATGAACTGCATTCCTCTATATTTAATGAGGTCATGTAACCTTTTACAGTTACGATGCTGCTAAATCGGCCCATAAAGAAAATTATTTCATTTGCCACTAAATAAACAATTTTTACTAATGACATATTTACTCTAGTTATAAAGCTTTCTATTATGTTTTGCTCGAGCAAATATGTCATTACTTGACATTGTTTATTTGGTGCCAATTGAAATAGTTCAATATCTAAATAATTTTCTATATGGGCAAATACAGCAACATCTTAATCGTAAAACTTTACACATCTTCATTTAATTTGGAGGAATGCAATTTATGTTTTATGATCATGAATATTCTATGATATCGGTTAAAAATAAGAACTTTCTATTATGAAGAATCTCAATTTGGCATTGGAGCATATGGCTTAAAGTTCATCCATTGATTTTGCAGTTTGGGATGCTGATTGCATACCTCTTTGAGAAATATCCAAACACAGAAGAGGTTAATGAATCCAGTATTGGAGATCTACAGGTGAGAAACCATATGGAAATGAACTTTTATACCAGTTTTTTTATGTAGGTGTTTATGTTATTCATATGTTTTGTTGGTATTTTTAGTTCCGATTTGACATTGTTTGTAGTTAACTAGCTGCATGCTTATTGTCATTGAATTAAATGTAAGTAAAAACTAAGCATTTTCATTCCTAGATATCTAGAAATTAATTTGCTGTAACTATCATGAAACCTACATAGAGAATATAAGCTGATACTTTTTCATAAAACAGCCAACAGCCTTGAAAGGATTAGTAATTGATTTTCTTTGCAGGTATTGCTGTTTGAAATCAGTTCAACACTTCCATTGCCACTTTTTTTAATTAGAAAGATGTCAAGGTGTGAATTCAAAAATAATTGTTTGGGCTTATATTTAACTATAGAAACTAGTAATTAGTATCATACTCAGTGTCAATTTGTATAAATGAATAATCAAACCTTGAAATGGCAATGTTTATTGGTATTTAGTGATAATGTATTATGTTCTAATTGTTATTACTAGTTTCACTGGAAAGTTATTCTGAAACTATTAGAGTTGGTGCATTTTTAGGCGTTCTATAAGGCCTCGAAATTGAGGTTTGATAGTGATCCTGAATTTAAGCTCAATGCACAGCAGTCAGTGGTCAAGCTACAGGTAAATTTTATCTCTTTTTTTTCTCTCTCACCCCCTATTTGCGAGATCGTGGGGATATGGTTAACAATGTGTGCCTTTTTTTTTTTCAGAGAGGGGATCCCAAGTATCGTGAGGCATGGCAGCAAATTTGCAATATTAGTAGGACTGAGTTTAACAAGGTCTATGAACGCCTTAAAATTCGTTTGGAGGAAATGGTTAGTGTTCTCTTTCCTTTCTTTACATATAGTGTAGAACCTCTTAATTTGTTGTGTATCGTGTGCTTTATATATGTTAGGTTTTGTAGAATTTCTGTCTGTTGGTGTGACTTTTATTGGATATATGTTGTTGCTTAGACTCTGTTTTTGCGTGACATACCGGATTCTATCTGATAAAAGAATTGTATCTTTTTACTTGTTCTGTAGTAGCCATAAGTTTGGCTGGTTTCCTGAGTTATCATTAGGAACCTGTTATATCCAGCTCATTCATAAGCTTGATGTTTTTTTTTGTTGGAATTCGTTTCTCAGTTCAACTAGACTGAAATAATTATGACTCCTTTATTTGTTTGATTTCCTGCATATAGCAATTGTAGCAACCATTATGATTTATCAAATTAAAGGGCATTGCTAATGCATTAGTGTTGAAATGAATTGATCAAAATGTCTTGAATTTATGTTGCTGTGATTACTTTGTTCGATAATCGTGACATCATTTACGTTGTTCTGATTGGTGATGTATTTGGTCACAGCCAGAGAGCTTCTTTAATCCATATATCCCTCAAGTTTTGGAGAAATTGGAGAAATTAGGACTGGTTGAAGACAGTGATGGTGCACGTGTGATATTTGTGGAGGGTGTAGACATACCACTAATTGCTGTGAAAAGAGATGGTGGCTACAACTACTTTTCAACCGATCTAGCATCACTATGGTCAGTTTTGGGTTTTACTTTTTTGGATATCTTCTCAAAGTTCGTGTTGTGACCCACATGAATGAATTCTGTTAGTATGAGAGTAGGTTAGGTGAAGGGTATTCTGATAGTTAGGCTTGGATGTAAAACATAGAATAAATGTATCATTAATTATCAACAAGGATTTAGATTTAAATGGTTTCCTACAAGACTTGTTGTTTGATTGGATAGTGTTTGATTCCTATAACCGACCTCTGGTAGTAGGGAAAAGGCTTTTATGATTGTTTCTATATATAGACAGTTTTTGTTTAAAATTTGGTATATGTGTTACCATTTGTCTGCATTTCTATGAGTATGGAACAGGTAAAAAATCAATTGTTGATAATAAACTGTTTTGGTTATCTGAGGCACTTGATCCTTGTAGGTATCGTCTGAATGTCGAAAAGCTTGAGTGGAATATATATGTTACAGATGTTGGGCAGTGGCAACATTTTGACATGGTTTTTAAGGTATATCCCAATTGACTCATATACTGTTAGTGCTACTGCTAATATTCCAATGAGTTCAAATGTCTGACATCCCTTTTGATTTCTCTATCAGGCCTTCAGGCGTGCAGGGTGGCTTCCAAAGGATGAAAATGAATATCCAATATGCACTCATGTAGGTTTTGGTCTTGTTCTTGGCGATGATGGAAAACGATTCCGGAGTCGCAGCAGTGAGACTGTTCGATTGGTTGATTTACTTGATGAAGCTAAAAAGCGCTGTAAAGATGCTCTTCTTGAACGTGGTAAAGTACCAGTTGCATATTGCAATTTTTATTTCTTCCTTTGTGCTTGCTAGAATCTAAGAAATGAAGTGTCTGATATTATGCATTAGACAATTAACCTTCTAAATTCGATGTTCATTTAGATAACGCTAAAGATTGGACCGAGGAAGAGGTTGAGAAAACATCAGAGGCAATTGGTTATGGAGCTGTTAAGTAAGCTCTTTGTCTCAATAAAATATTTTACCATATTTAAAGTACAACCAAACCAACATGCTTTCCAGCAATAATATGTTGTTAGCTGAATTATTGGTATACTTTATTGTGCAAAATTGGAACCAGCTATATTGTCTTCCAATTTCCTGTTTACTGAATTTTAAAAGTTTATGCTGCTTTACATTCTGTATTAATATTCTGAATCTGGTTCTTATATACTAACTTGTGTGCAGATATGCTGACTTGAAGATAAATAGATTAACAAATTACACTTTCAACTTTGATCAGATGCTTAATGATAAGGTGCATTTTTACTGTTTTCAAATACTTGTCAAGTTATGTAAAAAAGCCTGTAGGTTTTAAAAACCATTGTTGATGCCCCCAGACCTGTCATGCTCCCCCCTCTTAGAAATATTTTTGAAGTCTAAAGCTATATAATTTCTGCTCCTTTCTATTAACCTTTGTTGTCAGAACTGCTTAAACGCAACTTTTAACAATTGTTGAGCCCAGTCTTCATCCCTCACCAAACTGACTAATCTAAATTTATATTAATGTCTCACCTTTTTAAGCTTTTTGTCCTACAGGGAAATACTGCTGTTTATTTGCAGTATGCACATGCTAGGATTTGTTCCATTATCAGGAAATCTGGTAAAGACATTGAAGAACTAAAAAAGGTCAGTTTTTCTAATTTCCATTATAATGACAGTAGATTTGTTGAAAAATGTAATGTAATTGCTTTTTTTTTTATCACAAGTTTAATTCTACAATGTTAAACATGTATGTATCTTTTGTAAGTTTTATACTAGAGTTGACCATGGTTGACTTGATATTAGCCAATTAAGCACTCATCTATTGTGATTGTAATATGATTCTTGTTTATACTTGTATAATAATAGTTTAGTATGTCAGCTAAAATCAACCGATGCAAATTTTATATCCTTAATAACTTTGGTTTAACAACTTGTGACAGAATGGGAATTTGGTGTTGGATCATGAGGACGAGCGCACATTGGGTCTTCATTTACTACAATTTCCTGAGGTATAGTGAAATATTTTTTGAGATTTATAACTGTTTAACTTTGTTAATCGGTTACTGTTCTTTGACGAAAAAGCTTTGAGGCAATCATGACTTAACAACTAGACAGTGATATATATTTTCCAATCCCAAAAATATGTGGACTTACATAAGTTTTTTTGTTTTTGAATCTTTCAGGTTTTTGTGGAGTCATGCTCGAATTTATTACCAAGCGTGTTGTGTGAATACCTATATAATTTATCTGAAATCTTCACAAAGAAGTTTTATTCTAACTGTCAGGTATACTACCATAGATATAAATTTTTTCTGTATTATTTTGAAGGACTTCCTATTCCTATTTGCTGGGTATTAATTTGAATGCCTTTACCAGGTCGTTGGGTCGCCCGAGGAAACTAGTAGACTGTTGTTATGTGAAGCAACACTTGTTGTGATGAGAAAGTGTTTCTATCTCCTTGGAATTGAACCAGTTTATAAGTTATGACCCATCTGAATGAGGAATTCAAGAGCAAGATGTTTGGAATAGACTTATTTATTTTTAGTGCACAGAAGTGTAGGAGACTTCATATATGAAATTTATTGCAAGAACCACTCTGTTTTGTTTTTTTGTATTTTAAGGTGAAAGCTGAAAAGTAGTAGACTAAAGATCCTCCATATCAAAATTTACTGACAAGGTCCCTTGAAATTTTCAGTTGTGTTATGAAACAATTTTTTCAATTACATAACAGAAAGTAAGTTTTTCAACTTGTTTTTGGACTAGGGCTGTTAATGTTATGGTTGTGTAATTTATTTGTCAGGAATGTAAGGGTTAATATTATAAATTCTTGTGTTTCAAAGTTAGAATATTCTTAGGAACAAAGCCATTCCCAATAACAAAGTAGCTTCCAGTTTTTTATGGTTTTAATTATTTTCTAGGAAAATAACTGTTCTTTAACTTAATTTTAATATCAAGTAATAATTCAATTCATTATTTATTTATTTTTTTAATTAGATTATTTATTTAATTTTAAGTTATGATTTAATCTTTATGTCTCAGAATATTAATAATATTATTATTATATTATAGAAATTCAGAAAATTTATTGTCGTCTTGAAATAAAATTCAGTAAATTTATTATTAATTTCAAAAAATTTATATATTAATTAAATTTATTACTCAAACACTCAAATAGACTCATCTTCAATAAAATCAAATCTGTAAGAAAAAGAATTCATACTTTAAGATTTGATTCTTAAATTACCAAGACAATATCTTATTTTTTCTAATAAGATGAATTTTCATGATTTTTGTAAAAAAAATTATAACATTGTTGACAAAAATAAAGATAAATAATTGAATTATTAATTCTGATTAAGTTAAGGGAGAGATGTTTTATTTATTTTTGTAAGGAATGAAGTGGGAAAAAAGGTTCCATAAATATGAGAATAAAATTGTTGTCAGTATGTTAGTATTATATTTCTTACTTTATAAAACATTACAGAAATCTAATACTACATTTGGTCCTAAATAATGGAAATTATTTCTGTATACATTAATTTCAAGATAATATGTATATTTATGAGGTGGGACTCACATGAATATGAATCTGTTATGGAATGCAAATCCTCTTACTGAAGATTACATTCTGATGAGATACTTGATTCACATGTTGACATGACCATAGTGGAAATGTTTGGACTCATTCATTCATTTCACTTCACGGATCATATTTTATTAGTTTGTCCTTTGGGAGGCTAATCAATGCCTTTTGTTGATTTTTCTTTCCTAAAGTTTGTGCTTAAAATTTGTGTCCTTTTAAACAGCTTACAATTAGTCTAAAATAACAGTAATAACCAAACCAGCTAGACAACAAAGAAGATTCTAATTACATTAATGAAGTTCCAAATTTAGGACGGTCATTATTCAATTAAAAGGTAGATTAGTAGTTAATATCAAGCCGAAAGTTAAGTTCATATTATACTATATATATATATACTTAAAAAGTGAAATTCTAATATGGACCATAGATCACTATAAATCATACTTAAAAAGTGTTTAAAATTCCATTTAACACAAATGTGGTCTTTCAGTAATAGATTTTAATAATTTATGATTGAGATAACGACTTAAATGATATTGATTCGTTACAATAAATAAATAAATGTCTCGTATTGAATTCACATCAATCAGGTTATCGGTTTATCTATAAAGATACGGAAAGTCATAAATTATTTATTTTTAAAGAATATTGTCGATCATCATTAGAATTTACGATAATTTTTATATGTTTGTCAATGGTATGGTCCACCTCAGAATTTACCTATATTTTCCCAACAAATTCTAATAGAGACGGTTCATGATGGACTAGTACTTGAAAATGGTTTAAATTCTAATGTTCACAGACGTCGTTGTTTAAACATAAAAGTTAGTGATCATCTTCAGTTCTATTACTGAAATGTTAACTTAATATGTATCTCGTATTGAATTAACATCGTTCAAATCACTAATTTATTTATAAAGACGCATAAAATCATGAACTATAACTTCTAAAAATTATATCAACCGTGGTTAAAATTTTCAATACCACTTATGAAATTCGTCCACAGTATAACTCACCATATTTTCACATTAAATGTTATCTATACACTTTTATGTAATGGGAAGTCCATGAACCACTCTGCACCAACTATTCATATGATCCAAGTAAGGATATATAACACTTTTTTATCTAAACTTTTGGATGCAAGTAATTCTCAAATAAACAATATGGCCAACTGGTTTCCAAACTAGTATATACTATTAAATGGGACCATAACCAACCAACCTCATTACATTAATTAACTTAATTGGAATAATATTTTCATCACACAAAAATAGGAAGCAGCTCACGGGTAACACCAAACAGACAACAAGAACAAATCGAAAATGACCAAGTGTTTCTAAAAGACAACAATGTTTTTATACACGAAACTTCAACTTATCATGTCTTGTGGTCTAGAATCACCCGTGACCTCTCACCCTTCTGTCACTACTTTCACTTCTCCACCAAAAACAATTATCATAACATAAAATAGTATATGTATGTAGAAAAATTTTAATATGGAATATGTGGATCAAGGTAGCTCATACTTTAAAAAAAAAAAAAAAATGTTAATGATTATTTTTATTTTTATATTTGAGATAACGACCTAATGATATCGATTCGATAAAAATAAGAGAAAATAAATATGTTTCTCGTATTATATCGACATCAATCAGATCACTGTATTATCCATTATGATGAGAATGGTCATAAACTATTATCTCTGAATAGTATCATCGACCGTCATGACAATTTACGATAATTTTTAAGTATTTGTCCACAGGTGTTTTAATTTTAACCATTCATGATCTGATCAATGATTAAGATTCATTTCTCTTACACTCTCATTATAAAATTCTTTTTATTTAATATGTTTCTTTTATATATATATATATATATCGTTTGTGTAAAAATATTTTATATTGTGCTTTAATCATAACTACGTTTAAAGTTACATATACGATTTATTTTGATTTATTGAAAATATAAAAAAAAAATTATACTAACCATTTATAAAAATTAAAGTATATATATATACACACACACCAGAGCACCAACTAATTTTTAACAGAACTTCAAGTTCCAAAACACCATTCTCCATCATTTTTCATTTCTCACAGAAAACTCAATGAGAATGTCAAAATATGATTACATTTTCAGCATGTTGGTAGTTCTTATTCTTCTTGTTGTGCAAAATCTTAAAACAATACAATGTCATACAAAGGGAATTAGACCAATATCAAGCAACAACACAAGAAAAACAGAGTTAACAGAACAACAATTCATGAAATGGGTGAGTTTTGTTGGTGGTCTCAAACACACAGTTTTTAAGGCTGCAAAAAATAAGCTCTTTGCTTCTTACACTTTGCACGTTGATAAGGATCCTTCTATTGGAGATTTCACCACTATTCAAGATGCCATTGATTCCCTTCCATCCATCAATCTTGTTAGAGTTGTCATCAAAGTTCATGCAGGTGTTTACATGTGAGTACTTTATCTTCACTTTGTTTCAGGTTATTTTTAAATAATCACTTTTTAGATTTTTCATCCGTGTGTTACATCATTTAAAACATAAAATAATTTAAAAACTTATTTAAATAAGAAGCTATTTTAAGTAGTTTCTCGTAAAAATTAGTTTTTAATAATTGAAAGAATTAGTCTTTTATTTAAAGAATAATTTTTTTTGGATGAATCAAAGATACTTTGTTCTATGTTTTATGTGCTACTGCAAAGACTAATTCCTCGAAATAGTTGAGATTCATTTATAGGGAGACTAAAGAAGATTTAGTTGTGTCCTTTTTTTGTACCCTTCTTTGTGTTACATTTGAATGAAACTCTCTAATACTTTTATCATTGCATTTATTTGTGTGTGAAGGGAGAAAGTCAACATTCCTTCATTAAAATCATTCATAACCATAGAAGGAGATGATGCAGATACAACAATTGTTCAATGGGGTGACACTGCTCAAACACTTGATCCAAGAGGGATTCCAATGGGAACACATGGTTCAGCAACTTTTGCAGTTAATTCACCTTATTTCATTGCTAAGAACATCACATTTCAAGTATGTAAACAATCCACTTTCTATGTTTCTACATAAACTTAGCTATGTGTGTGTGGTTTTACCATAAAATTGTTGAACATGAATTATAGTTTACTGATAAGTAGACATGTCACTCGAGCAGAGTAATTTTGTAAACTAGACTATAGTATTTAAATGCAAGTTATAATTTGTAACCCTAAACTTGAATTATTATATAAAAGTACTATAGCCGCTATGCAGTTGGAGATGTACCTGCATTTGACCGAATTTCGTGATCAAATCTCTATGTGTGTGAGGCTTCTGTTAGGTATGACTCATAGTTATAAGTAAGTTGGGAATAGGTCGCTCGAGCGGGGTAATCTGGCGAATTGGTTTGTAATATTTAAACACATGTTAAGCTTGAATATAGAAAAGTACTACACTAGTTCTGTAGTCGGAGATGTAGGCACAATTGGTCGAATTCCATGATCAAATCTCGTGTGTTTTTTATTTGTGTTTTTTCGTATTTGTTTTCTTTTGAATCGGGATTGTTGTTCTAACAATTTTGTATGTGAATGCAGAACACTTTTCCTGTTCCTGCACCAGGAGCAATTGGAAAACAAGCAGTGGCATTTAGAATTTCAGCAGACACAGCATCATTCTTAGGATGCAAATTTTTAGGAGCACAAGATACACTTTATGATCATGTTGGTAGACATTACTATAAAGATTGTTACATTGAAGGTTCTGTTGATTTCATCTTTGGCAATGCTCTTTCCCTATTTGAGGTTAGAATTTTTTGTGTGCATAATTTAATATATCTTTAATCTAGAATCATTTCCTTTAATTAGGCTATATGAGCAACAATAACCTAACCAATTTAAAGGAAATTTTTTCTTTGTCAAAGCCCCTTAATTATACACATTTAATTAGTTGAAATGTGCATATTGTTTGTTACAGAGGAACTGTTGATTAGATTAGTCTTATTAACAACTTATTCAAAAAATAGAAATACTTGTTAATGATTCAAAAAAATACAAAATTTAAACTTTTAAAAAATTGAATAAACAAATTACAATATATACTTAATGTTATATTTTTAGGTGAGTTCTACGGCAGACTATCTTTATAAGTAATCCAGTGCGAATCCGTACTTAAAAATCATTAGAATTTTAATAACAAGCAACAATATTCTTCAAAAAGTCATAGTTCATGACTCTCCTCGTCTTTATAAATAAGACAATAATTTGATTGATGTCGAGTCAATACAAGATACATATTTGTTTTCTCTTATTTTTATCAAACTGATATCATTTAAGTTATTATCTCAATTATGAAAATAAAAATGATCAATAACATTTATTTTTAAGACTAGTGGGCTATGAGGCCTATTTTATTTATTATTATTATTAATGTTTGTGACACTGAATTTATAAAGGGATGTCACGTGCATGCCATAGCAAGAAATGCAGGGGCAGTAACAGCACAAGGAAGAAGCAATGAATTGGAAGACACAGGATTCTCATTTGTGAATTGTAAGGTGACAGGTTCAGGAGCATTATACTTAGGAAGAGCTTGGGGTCCTTATTCTCGTGTTATCTTTGCTTATACATATATGGATAATATCATCATTCCTAAAGGATGGTATAATTGGGGTGATCCTAGCCGTGAAATGTATGTTCCTTTCTCTCTCTTCCACTTTCTTCATCCATGTCACACATAAAACATAGGCACACATGGCAACAACCATGCACAAAATTGTGTTTTTTTTAGGTTTAATTGCAGTTTTGGTCCATCTATTTTAGCTGAATCATGAAAGTAGTTTTCATTTTATTTTTCTCCAGTTTTGGTCTCCAAAATAGAATTTTGGTCAAAAACCTGATGAAATATCAGTTTTTTAAGCCACACCATACCATTTATGATCATAGATTTCAGGTACAATTGTTGCACCACGAGATCTTGACGCATGGTGTGACTTAAATAAGCACACAAAAAATGACACTTCATTAAGTTTTGGACCAAAATTCTGTATGGAGGATTAAAATTGTAGAAAAATAAAATAGGGGAACTGTTTTCGTGATTCAGTTAAAATAAGCCGACCAAAACTGCAATTAAATTTTTTTATTTTTAATTTTATTAATTGTTTTTATAGACAAGATAAGGCAAAGCACTATAAACATTGTGTCTGAAAAATGTGTCAGTCATAAATCTCATGGAGTCAAATATTCTACAACTATATATTTTTTTATTTTGGCATAAAATTTTATATAAAAATATTGGCATGGGCATATGCGTATGTTTATTTATATATTTATATATTTATATATTTATATATTTGTTTGTTATGTTATTTTTTTTAATTAATTAATTTAATTGTGTCCACTATGAAAACCATGATTCAGGACTGTATTCTATGGACAATACAAATGTACAGGAGCTGGAGCAAACTTTGCAGGGAGAGTATCATGGTCAAGAGAATTAACTGATGAAGAAGCTAAACCTTTTCTTTCACTTTCCTTTATTGATGGCACTGAATGGATCAATTTTTAGTTTAATCATATATATACATATTGATTCATTGTTTATTCATTTTTTTAAATATAGTTTATTTTCTTGGTGGAAATTTTTTTATGGGGTAAATTGTATATTATTTGAAACTGCCTTTATGAGAATTACAATTGGGCCTATCCAGCAAAGATTTCCCAACCTACAAGGTCCAAAGAGATACTGTCCTATTTATTATCAATATAAATTGATACTACTTCTGATCTTATAAATAAATAAATAAATCACCGAGACATGTGAGATTTTGTTTTTAAAAATAAGTTTTTAGTATTTATAAAGTTTTATTGTTTTTTTTAGTTTACATAAAAAATTTCTTCAATTTTTTGTCTTTTAAAAATTTTTGTTTTTAATTTTGGTCTTTGATTTTTAGTCAATTCTTGTGTATTCTAAAAATTTTGAATTATTTTTTGTAGTAATGTGTACGATATTATAAGAAATATTTCAATAAAAATTTGGATTTTTTTAACAAAAGAAAAATTAAATATGAATTTTCAAGCGTTAAAAATTTCTAAATTTTTGCAAGAACGGCTAAAAATGTTCTAAACATTATTGAAAAAAATATTCCAAAATTCAAAGCATACACAAGTGTTGAATTAAAATTATAGACCAAAAATAAAATGAAAAATTTTAGCGGACTAAAAGTTGATGAAATTTTTTATAAAGACTAAACAAAATAGTGAGATTTTATAGAGATTAAAGACTTATTTAACCATTTTTTTTACTAAAAAGTAGTATTCATTTATTCAAATCAGTAGAAATTACATTGATCAAGAAGTGTATAATTTAAAGTGGCTAAAATCGAAAGAGAAGAATCTGCGAATAAATTCACAATATCTTAATAAATAGCATAAAATGAAAAAATATCAACAAATGTGATAAAACCTACAAATATGAAGAAAAAAAATTAAAGTGTTCGGAATTCTCATGTCTTCGGAGTTGTAACGTTGCACTAGATTGAAGTTGATAAGTCAATATAAAACAAACGAACACCACGAGGCGAAAAACCAAAACAATACAAAATATGACGGAAAAATAAAATAACATCTCACTAAGACGACGAAGTCACAAAAAAAAAAACATGAAAGAAAAGAAAATTAAAGCTCCATTTGAGGTGGGTTTTGGTTTTCTATTCAAAAAAATTCAAAAACTAAAACCCGAGGTGGGTTGTCGGAGATGGTGAGTGGTCGGTGGTTGTGGTGGTGGTCGGAGGTGAGTGGGCGGTGATAATGGAGATGGTTGGAGGTGATTGGTCGAAGGTGGTGGTGGTGATTGTTAGAGGGGGTGGCTGATGGTATTGATGGTAGTCGGAAGTGGGTGGTCGATGATGATGGAGGTGGTCGGTGATGGCGACGATGGTCGAAGATGATGGTAAGAGGTGGGTGGTCATTGACAGTGGTCAATGGTTATTGGAGTGATACTTATCTATGTGATATATCTATTTTAAAACAAAAACAAGAATTATAAATTTATTTTTTTGATTTCGAGTATTAAGAGAAAATTATTTTGAAATTAAACAAAAATCCAACTCAGCACCATATTATTGGATTATGTTTTGATCTTGAAAATGATTTTCAAAGTCAAAATAAAAAATTTATAACTATTCTAAACGGACCGTAAATATGTGTAAAAATCACTAAGTTATAGAAGAGAATAAAAAAAATTATTGTTGGTGTTGTTAAAATCACTTAGTTGTATAAAAGACAATAAAAAAAAGAGTAAAAATCACTTAGTTGTATGAAAGAAAAGAAAAAAGAAAGGAGGGAGACGGTGGCTACTCTCAAGTGGGATTGTTAAATGCTATAATTTTGATAGTTATTTTCTTCCAAAAATATGACCCTATGTTACAAGCATTTGGGTAATGGTGAGATCCAATTATATGATTACATGCATTTTCATTAAACATAGAATATAAGTATGAGAGTCAATTAAAAAATTAAAAATAAAATAAAATAAAAAACTATTTTAAATTTTTTTAAAAAAGATTATTTCTATTATATTAAAAATCTTTAATAATAAATATCAAAGTTATTTAATGTTAAAATTACTTGTTTTAATCAATAATAAATAATTCTAAAATAATATTTACTATTTTTAAATAAATTCTCATAAAAATCATTTTTAAAATATGAAGTCAAAATTATTTTTAAAAAATATTAAACAAACAGACTCCAAAATATTTTTTATAAATAAATATCAGTGATTAATTTATTAAACAAAAGAGGAAAATATTAATTGTAGAGATGAACCTATACCTCACATAGAATTCTTCCAAATCCAAATTACAAAAGTTTGAATGAATTAATTCCCTTTTGGTTCCATCTACATTATCTTTTTGGGAATTGAAGTCAATATTGTTTTTTTTAATATTGTTGAATTGACCATTGATCAAGGAATTTGGTAGAGTCAAGTAAAGTTGATAAGATCTCCAAGTTGTTGTTGAATAGAGTCTCCAAATTATTCAAAACACTATTAATTCAATATTCCAACCAGCCATAATGGAATAAATAAATAGTGACATCAGCTTTATGGGTTCATGCATGTGTGCAACTAGTGCCAAAATTAGAGGTTAAACATTTTTAACATTTTTTATAGAATAATCTGAGTTATTTACCACTCCTTAACTAATTAGAAGTTAGACATTTATTTATTTATTTACCACTTGAATCACAACAATTTGGTACATGGGAGTTTATGCTAATCAAATTTTATGTTTTGTACTTTTTTAATTAACAAAAATATTTATGTTTTGTTGTTACAAGAATTTTTTTATATAAAGAAACAAATAAAATTTAAGCCGAAGTAAAATTAATATTAAAATTTGTAAATTTATTAAAAATTTCATACTTTTCTTATAGGGTTAACAAATAATAAACCAAATAGCTAATCCAAAACTTCTCCCCCTAAAATAAATTATTTTGCTGATTAAACAAACTCTATATTACATATAATATATAGAGCATATGACTATTAATCCTAAAAAATTATGCAATTAAAAAAGCTTAAAGAAATTGACAAAACTAAGAAATAAAATTCTGTCTAGGCTTCTCAGCTCCAAAGTCTCACTAATTCTACTTAAGATTGTTGTTTCTTGTAAATATTCAAATCAGCATGAGTATCATTATAGCGTTGGCTCAAGTAATCCCTGCATAAGATAGGAGGATATCTGCAAAAAATAAAAAATTAATTAATTAAATGTAATCAATGTGTCGGTGTAGAACATTGACACATGTCGAATACTGAGACACGTCTTCGATCAGAAGTATCAGTGTTGCAAATGATACATTTTATGGATCACTACAAAAACACAGAGAATACTAACATAACAAATATTAATCATGTGCGATCTAATGTCTATGTCGTTGTGTTACACCTCGACCGTTATATTAATCAAACGGCTGAGATTTGGGTCGCGAAGAATTCTAGTATTGTGATTTCCTCCTATTAATTAATTTGGGTGACCAATTGTGACTATTGAATTTGATATTGCCTCACATTATTATAATTGTCCATGTAGTAGTAAGGAAACTTGACCCGATTTAAATTATGGTCTGCAACAACAATTGTGACCGCAACTCAAAAGGTTTCGAAGATTCTTCCAATTAAATTGCGGTAGCAATTGCAGGTATGTCAAACACATTTTAAGAAATTCAAAAATCATAATATAATTGCAACCATGATATGACCGCAATCGCAATTTTTAACTCACTTGGGAGGGTTAGTATCCGATTTGCACGTCGGCAAGCATTCCACTAAACAATCATGACTAGGCTCCAAAAAGTATGCAATCTGTAAAAGGAAACAACATCGAGATCGAGATGAGGAAACGACACGATGATCTTTCCAAGTTTTGCATGCCGAAACCGATAAAAAGATGCATAATCAAGTAGGAAAATGGAGCTTACAGAATATCTCTCTTGACCATTTCCTATAACTCTATGCAATGTGGACCTGAAATTAATAAATGCAATGCAAATTGTTGATTACACAAATGAATAAAATTGGAATGAAAAAAGATGCATAGTAAACATATATCAAAGGTTAAATAAATCACATGTTATACTTAGCTTTGGTTTTTAAAATTGAATATTATGTTTTTATCTACAGACATAAGCACTTGTGAGACTGTTTGATAGAACTTACAAAAACAGCTTATGACATATTCATAAGCTCTCGAAGAGTATGTCTGCCTCAATCGAGCTAAAAGTACCTAAAAGTGAGAAAGATTTCTTACTTGAAAACACCGTTGCTCCAGCGCTCAAGCATGTCACCGAGATTCACTATGAATGCTCTGAAACAAAAGCAACTAGTCAAATAATGTAACTAGTTCCGGAGAAGGACACGAAAAAAGTAACAAAGTTATAAGTCATAGCAGCTCACAAAAATTTAAAAACTTCATAAACATATTAGTTTATGCAGATAATTGTAATTTCAATTGAATTATTCGTCCTATGATATACTGTGACATTGTCGAACCAAAGGTACGACTTCTCACATGATATCGTCATATAGATTCGTATTAAACATATGTATCATTAAACAAATTTCTTCCTGTGCATTGCACGAATTCTATAACTAGTTCATATATACAAATCAAGAAAAATATAATCTTTAAGGAAGAATGACACGTCGTCGAAAGAATTCATGAATTAAAAGGTCGGTATGAACAAGAATGAAATTTTTTCATTACTGCATAGAATTCAATACAGTAAGAGAAGGACTAACCCCTTCAATGGTGGAACATCCTCCCATTTCTGAGGTTTAGCATCCCTATCCTTGCATATCTGCAATACAAGACATTAATGCTCTTAATTAACTACAACAAATATTTGTAATCTTGAATGAAATATCGGTTAAATCCTTACTTGAAGACCCGAGACATCATCCGTTGCTAACAGCGTAATTAAACCATAGTCAGTATGAGCTCCAGCTCCGTATAATCCTTTCGACGGATCCGAGGTTTGACCTTCACATAACAAAGAAGAACACGACTATATAATTTATATTCTTTTGTAATTGTATAAGGTACACGAGACACCAAGACGATTGATTTGATTCAATACCTCCATAGTGTAGCAAACGTAGAGTTGCAATCGGCTCTCCCAACATTTCTGGCTTATCGAAAAAATCGGCATCCAAGCCGAGTGCAAGGGCTATTATCTTTCCAACTGCTTTCCCAACTTCTCTGGATTTTTCCCAATAAAAACAATCAGTGAAAAATGAAAACAGAAAAAATAACAAATATGTGAAGATCTTCAAATGAATAATCAAGGTTTAAATCGGTTTGAAGTCGCGTCACTGTCCTTGATATTATGAAACCAAACACATGGACATTGGACAAGGATTCAAATAAAATCAATGTATGTTGAAACCAAACACATGATTCATATAAAACATTCGAGTTTTCCTATAAAGTACAATAAGGTGGTAACTCTTAGAATTTGGGTCGAACTTAACTCATCCCTACAAAACGGACTTATAAGGTGAGATATGCTTCCACTTATAAACACTTTTTCAGACCATATCTCATCTAATAAAGAACTCTTTAACACATCCCTTCACACCTAGGACTGAACATCTGGAACATGACCCGAGTGGCTCGACAATGAATAGCATTTTAGATAGACTATGATACCATCTTAAAATTTTGATTAGCCCTAACTCAACCCTATAAAACCGACTTATAAGATGAGGGACGTAGTCTATTTATAAACACATTTTCAGATCATATCACATCCTATGTTACACTCTTTAAAAGTAACAAACTAATGATTAACTAGTTCCAACTTGAAACACAAATGATCAAAACACAACAACAAAATTGCATGTTTTATCTCAATGTTATTACACATAAATAACATCATTGATACTTACAATGCCTCTCTATGGTACTTTTCCATAGTCTCCCTCCACCCTGGAAGAACATCTACACAGAAACAAAGTTCAGAAATAAATTAATAAAAAACTTAAACAAGAAAAAAAAAATCCAAGGAAATGGAATACTAATTTGATAAAAATTAAATTTTTCATATCAAAGGCCATGGTTTTGATTCTTTTACCTGGTGCAGGCCATTTATTAGGTCCATAAAAAGGTTTATTTGATTTTGGGTCATCTTCAGATACTTCAACTCCAATATAGTAACCCTCTTTGTAATCTCCTACTTGAAAAACCAAAGAAAATTATAGGTTTGAGATTATTTTTATAATAAAAAAATAAACTGATAAAAAAAAAGAATGATAATAAGAAAACACAATAGAATCTTAGGGTGTGTTTGTTACGGATTTTTTTCGTAAAAAAAATTACAATTTTTTTAAAAAATAATTAATTTCGAAAGTTTTCATCTATTTGCTACAATTTTAAAAAAATTGAGAATATGAAAATAATCTTAAAAAAGATAATGTATTTAGTAGCTTATAAAAAAAACACTATTTATAACTAATTTCTTTAAAAAAAAAAGTGATTTTCACTGCAACAAACAAAAATAAAACTAACTTCTGCATTTATTTAAAAATCTCTAACAAATAATTTCTAACTTATTGAATATCAAAATCACATTTTTTTTAAATCCATAACAAACACACCCTTAATTTGCACCCTTAATCTATATACACATGCAATAAAAGAAAAAGGGTGTAAATAGTATAATACCATGAATTTGATTTTCAGGATCAAGAAGCTCATCAAGAACAGGGGTGTATCCTCTGTGTTTTTCATTTCTAAGAATCTTCATCTTTTCCTTTAAAGGAAGGGTGAAAAATTTCTTGCTTTGTTCAAAAACCTCGTCCATGAATTCTTGGCTTATTCCATGGTTTACAACATAGAAAAAACCAGAATCCAAACATGCCTAAAAAAAAAGACAACATAGGAAAAAACAAAATAAGGTTAATTTAATAACAAAAAACAGAGTAAATTGACCCAAGTTGTTTTTTTTGAATGAAACGTGTGAAAGGGTAATAGAAACTAACCTGTTTGAGTGAATTAACGGATTGGTTAATGTTTGAATTTGAAAGGTCGATGAGATTGAGAACAGAGAATTTTGTTTGGTCAGAAACAGAGGATTTTGTTTCTGTGCTCTGTTTTCCCATATTGAAAATGGAAGAAGAAAGAACAATGAAGAAACAAAATGGACTTTGCAATAACATACACAAAAATGAGAATGGTTTTTTTGCTTCTTATATACAAGCATTATTATTATCTATCGATCATCTTTAATTTATTTTTCTTGATTAAAAGTATATACTATATATATTTCTTACGTGTAAAATTTGGTATAAATATAAAATTACTTAATATATTATTAAATTTATCAAAAACAACAATATTAATAAAGTGTATAAAATGATAATTTTAATGTATATTAATAATATATTAAATAATTTTAAATTTATATAAAATATTATATGTATAATTTATATAATATAATTTTTTAAATTAAATAAAAAAAATTAAATTAAATTGAGAGAGATAATGAAGAATATTTAAATTAAGAGTATCTAAATCTCTTCTTGTCAACCTTTGCCACCATTCATAGTTGCATTAATTTCTATTATTACTAAAAAAGTTGCATTAATTTCTTTTTATTCCTTTTCCTATTT
>JBBPBP010009780.1:31895761-31915599 GCA_037974735.1 Cicer chorassanicum
ATATCAATTATTTTCAAATGGAGGAAGTATTATTGATATATACACCTTGAAATTAACATTAGAAATTCTATCGATTAAGTTTACAAATTATTTCACGCTATTCATTAGGCTATTAGGAGCATTGTTGGAAACTTCTAGTTCTATATTTGCTTTGCAATAAGTGCTATTCATATTCATCGAGCTTTGAACTTATATCTTGAAAATATAAGATTTAAATGATCATGATCATTAGTATTAAAGGAACAAAAAAAGATGTTATGTTTTGAAAGTTGAAACTATAACTATAGTTAGTTAAAGCTTGGGTTTAAAAACAAGTGCCTAGAAAAGTATTGTAGATTAGTAAAAAAAACAAAAAGAAAATTATTGTAGACTCTAGATTTCGATTGAGAATACCAACTTAAGTCTAAAAAATGAAGTAATTATTTTTTGCAAAAGGAAATTGAAGGAGGGACTAGTCAGATTCAAAAGGGTACTTCCATCTATAGTAAGTAATTCTTAAACCAACAAGAATTTTTTTGTCAAATTTGCACAAGTAATTTCTTTTGAAGTTATAAAAAAATTCATGTTTGTGATAAATTGTGACTAAAACATTGATATAATGTTTATGTCAATGAGACTTGTGATGTGACCCACATAAGAGATTATGAAATTCTTATGTGACCTTTTTATGGGCTTGGGCTCTTTATTCTCATCAAGAAGTATATGATTCTTGTTTTTTTTTTTATTATTTTAAGAAAAGTATATGATCCTTGTTTAAGAAATGTAGTTTTTTGTCAACATAGAATTTATATTTGAGAAATTATTTTACTCAAAATAGCTTTTGGAATGAGTTTTAACTAAATAGTGAACATTGTCCCTCAATGGTTTGTTCTTTTTTAACTAAAAGATAAACCTTGGTTTATATGATACTAATATGAATATATATTCTCTACTAAATCATTAATTATGATGCTTTTCATCTAAATCTTGTTTTGAAAATCAGTTCCAAAAAGGATGGCAAACTATCATAAGAAGTGTTTCAGGTAAGAAAAGTGAAGGCATGGCCAAAGAAAAAAAAGAAGATATGGCCAAAGAAAAGAAAAATGAAGGCATGGCCAAAGAAAAAAAGATATGGCCAAAGAAATTGTGAGCAAAAAGACTAATGGTGCCACCAAGAAGAACAAGATTAATGAAATCATCAAACGGTATTAAAAACTTTACACAAACAAATATCTATCAATCACATAGTTAGACGTGTATTCGTGTTTCACGTGATCAGGTATGATGATTGTTCTTTGCGACCTGAGTCATTGTATAGGACCTAAAAATTATTAGGACATCAAATTTTATTTTTTACTTATAATAATTGTAACATATTGATTAAAAATTTCATAGAATTAAATAAACACCCAAATCCAATACAATTTAATTTTTTGTAGAGAAAATGATTCATTGACCAAACTTCATTGAGTTCAATAAGAGCTTTTATTTAGTGATTAAGTCCACAAAATAAAAATGTCATTGGACGCTATTTATGATTAAGAAATTTGTATTTTACCAAAATAAAATGATTAAGAATGTTGTTATTTGATTTTTCTTTTGATATGTTATTTGGTAATATCTTTGAAAATTTTAAAATATGATTAAGAATGCCATTATTTTCTTTTAAAATGTGATAATATGAATTTGCTTCAAAAAAATTTAAGTGTCTGAAGGATGACTCTATTTTAATAACTAGAAAGTTAGTATTAACTTGTAGTTGTATTTAAATGTCATTTATAATTTATTTATTTTGATAAATTTAAATAAGGTAATTTATTTTTTGATATTTTATTTAATAAAAATATTATATTTTAAAATAATTTATAATTATTAAAATTGCAATTTTTTTTATGTAAATAAGATCTTCAAAAATATTAAGTCAGCCTCCATGTGACACTTACCACACACATGGTGTTTGTGTCTATTCATAGCATATACTACAATACTCAACGAACATGTGATTGATTGTATTCTAAAATTCATTAGTTTCTATAAGTCTCTAATTTTTGTTCATGTTTGGAATATAGTGTGAGAGATTTCTCAAATAAGGCAGAAATTTTTTTTCAATCATTGTTTGATGCTGTTAGAGGAAGGATTAGATTACAAGTGAAGTTTATATTAGATGAGGTGTTGGCTTCTATTGATGCAGTTGGTAAGTAAATATTCTTACAAAAACAAATTTGAAATTTTTTCCAAACATTTATTTTAACTTGTTAATAAAAAAGTAAAAGATTTTTGAAGTGAAATATCAGTTAAAAAATGTGTTTTTTAAAATAAAAAATATTGATAGTTCAATTGTTTTTGAAAATGCGTACAATTATTTGCTTCAGAATCTTTTTATCCCTTGATAAAAAAAATAAAAAATCAAACAAATTTTAGAAAATAAAAATAAAAAATAATTTTGTAAATAATGTTCATTCTTGTATGATTTATAACATACATTAAATAATTTACATACCAATTTTAATCAATTATATAGCTGAAGCATGAAGTTGATTATTACTACTATTTTAATGTCACAGACAGGGGTTTAGAAAATGCAGAATCTGCTGGAAAACAAGTCCTTTTTGCTACCTTCCAAGCTGCAACCAAAATGGTTTCTAAAAGGTAAAAATTATTATATCACATTGCTCTTTAGCGATATAAACAAAAATAATAGTTGGACCACACTAGTAACTTATGTGTTAAATTGTAATCTACTCAACCTATGTAACATTTTTTACATAACATACAATTAAATTGATGTAATTTAATCTCCTAGTAAAATAAACTTCATGTTGACACTTTTTTTAAAAAAAAAATGTAATATTCTACCATGTTATTTCTATATCAACCAAAATCAATTAAAGGAGTGAACAATATAAAAAATTTATATTGCATAAGCAAAATAGTGTATATTATAAGATTGTGTTTTGCTTCTATATAGGTTTTGGGGAAGAAGCAGGAGAAGCTATTGAGCATGTGTTTGCAACTACAGGACACACTCTTAGCATTGCTTGGAATGTCTTCAAGATATGGAAGCTCATCAATGGCATCAATGAAATTTCTTGCAAATACAAAAGTTTGAAAGTAAAATCTTATAATATTTTGGTGTATATTTGGAAAAGTAGAATCTAAATTGACCATCACTTGCTATAAAGACATTTTGATTTGTTAATGTTATATTTTAGGAAAGGTTTGTGATGGTTTATGTACTTGTCTCTAATTTTGTTGTACTTAAGCATAATCAAATAGATAATACTCAAGTAGTAGTTTGGGTTGTTTGGGACACCTAACGAGTAGGTTTAGGGTTTCATCACTAACATTTGTTTAAAAATCACTTTTAAATCGGTTCACCGACTCTTCACTTTTAAATCTCTAGAATTTTCACAAATAATGTCTTTTTCATTGACTACACTTTATTTGTATGTTTTCATTGTAAATTTAATTTTCATTTATTATCAATATAAAATATTTTACACAGTCAACACATCATTTCCAACTATTTGTGTGATTTTAATTTGAAGTAGTTATAATCAAAGTTAACATTTTTAATGATCTAATTACTGTAATTCATCGACAACGTAAACATTTTTTATACGGTGTATAAAAATTAGACTATTTTGTGCGCATCACAGTCAATATTAATAATTAGTATCGTTAATATTGTATTTTTGCTCACAAACAACACAACAGTACTTAAAATTTCAAAGGCAAATAAATAATTGATGCCTTCCTATTTGTTAAATACAAAGCAACATGATTGCATAATTAATTAATATTTACTATTACTATATTTGGCAGAATTTCTGAGTGTAGCTGCTGAAGTTGCTGGATTAATGGCTTTTCTTATCTTAGAAACATTCCATGCAGTATTAGCAGCATGTCCTGCAGTTGCAAATACATGCTCTGTAGCTTCCCCTGCTTCTTCCCCAAACCTATTTAAGCAAAACACACTCTTCTAATTTCTTATGTAATATCAATTTTGTGATTTTGATTCTCTTTTGTTGATTTGGTTGATAAAAAAATTAACATGCTTGAATGTTACATTAGTAAAATAAAAATCGTCAAATTTAAGGTGTTGTTTACTTTGTAAAAATATTTCCTGTTATCATTTCTTAAAGTTTTGTTTATTTTATCTTGATGAGAAGTCTGTGAACTAAATCATATAGATAAAATGAAATGTTAGTTAATGAAGATATATTTTCGGAAATAATAAAAATAATTTTTTTTTTTATATTTTTGTGAATTCAAAAAATATAGACAATTATTCACTTCAAAATTCTCTTAACTTCTTATTAACGAATAAAATTAATACAAATTTTAAGAAATAAAAATAAAAAATATTTTCACGAAGTTTGTTAGAATTAAAATTGAGAGACTATAAAGATTGTAGTGAAATTGTTTTTACCTGTTAGAAACCATTCTTGTTGCAGCTTGGGAAGTGGCAGAAAGAGTTTGTTTTTCAGCAGCTTCTGCTGCTTCAAAAACCTTATCTGTGGCATCAAAAGCAAATATAATAATTAAGTTGATGTTGTCGTGATTATCAAATCGAGATTCAAATCGTGAATTAGAAGTTTTTTTTTTAATTTTATTATCGTATGATATATTATTAATAAAAATGTAATATTTTTAAATAAAAATGTTACATTTTTAAATAAAAATAAGTGACAACAAAATTATATGACGATATATCATATATAACAAAAGCATGTTACAAGACGCAACACTTTAGAACTTCAACAAAATCACAGTGTCATTTTAATTTCATCAAATTTACTCCACAATTCAAACTTGGACGTAGTAATTCATCATAATGAAGTAAGACTCGTCATAGTGAATCGTGATTCATTATAATAAATCAAAATTCAATATGACACTCAGGTTCAAAATAGTTACACACTAAGGATTCATATTGATTGAGTTCAGTTTGTATCGAATCGAGATATGACTCACATGTATCTTTAAGATATTGAGATGAGAAGCTTTATAACTTACTGACTGCATCAAGGGAAGCCAAGAGAACCTCTCCTGGAAGCATCCTAAGGAATGCCTGTCCTGGTTGAGATTTAAGGACAGGAGCCATCAATGATCCACTCACTATTCCAACACCATTAAGTAAAGATTTTGATAACTTTTCTGTCATATTTGTCAGCTTTCTCACACTACATAGGTTCCAAACAATGAAAAATTAATTAGAGTTAGTTTATTTTACGAAACAATAACAGATGCACAATACTAAACACGACACTAACATTAATACATAGACGGATATATTGTAATAATTTAAGAAAATAGAAGTGAATTGATATAGAATCTATTTGTTACAGTTTTTTTTTGTAAAAAAATTATTTTATTTTTAAAATTTAATCACTTGTGAAAATCATCTTTTGTTTGTTATAGCTTTTTTGAAAAAGGAGAATCTAAAAATTGTTTTAAATTGAGAATTTGTTTTTAGTAGCTTCTAAAAAATAAGTTTTTATAACTGATTTTTTAAAAATAAAAAGTAATTTTCACTACGATAGACAAACACGAAATAACGTTTTCTCTTTTAAAAAATAATATCTAAATTATTGAATATCAAAATCACTTTTTTTATAACATGTAACAAAGCGGGAGAGTCACATATGTTGATATTGTGATGATATCCAACACATGTCGCACACGAGACACATCTTCAATCTATAATGTTAGTGTGAATTTTTCATGATGTTAAAGTAAGATATGAAAAATTCACGAAACAACAAAACAATCCTAAACAATAATTCATGACTTCTAGAACATAATCAATAACATGTTAACTTAGTATTGTAGTGTGTCTCTATATATATATATGTTCAGTTTTAGAATACCGTATGAGATTTTCATTCATTCTGTTGTTCTTTGTGGCAGCAGAAGTTTTGTTGTTGAAACTTTCTCTAACCATGCCAACATTTCTCTTATCTGAATCACCATTTAGGATACTTTGCCCTCCTTTTTGGACCTGATTTTCAAACCAACTTTTAGATTAAGCATAACGATTCATGATTAATTGGTTACTTTCCATAAGCTGTTTTCATCTTATTTTCATAAGTACTTGTGAGACTGTTTGGCAAAGCATATAGAATCAATTTATAACATGTCTAGAAGCTGTTTTCAGATTATTTTCACAGCTCTCCAGAATAGCTTATATAAAAACAATTTCAATTAATATATTTTTTATAACAAAAATAGTTTATACATAAGTTTGTATATATACGAAAAGTATTTATGTTAAAAACACTTAATTAAGCTATTATTATCCAAATAATATTCAACAGAAAAACAAAAATTGTTTTCAGCTTATTTCTATAAGTTCTCCAAGATAACTTATGAAAACAACTTATATGAAAAAAGTTCGACATGATTTCATCTTTTGATACAGAAATCTTGTCAGAAAGAAAATCTTTTTTTACAGAAATAGTTTATACATAAGCACTTATATGATAAGCGGTTAAACAAAACCTGATTGGTGTAAGCATTACTACACATGAAGATACCCTTAACAATCTGACCAGTCCCACCAGCAATAGCCTTAGCAAGAAAATGATTATAATCTTCAACACAAGGAGCAAACTCTTCCCAATCAAGATCACTCTTCTTCATCTTCTTCTTCTTGCTCAATTTCAAATCACTAAAGCAAGAGTGTTCCTTAAGAAAACTATCAACCAAATTCATGCTTCCACAAAACTCTTGTGGAAAAGTAACACCATAGCTAAGAGGTTCACCACCATTTCCATCTTTCATCACAGGCAATGAAAAAAGGTAGTGAAGTTCATCAACCTTCACAACTGGTTCATCTTTTGTTAGAGGAAATTGAACTTCATTACCTATTTTGATGATTGTTGCTAATGAAACATTTTCATCAAATATTTTTATGATCATGAATTGTCCTTGAGTTAGTTCATGTGCTTCTCCTTCATCCATTAGATAAACTTTACATCCTGGAATTTGTATGAGAACTTGTTGTTGTCTTTGAAGAGTTTTTTGTTTTGAGAGATTTGATGAAGCTATAGGGATGGATTTTTCCATTGGTGGAAGAGTTTTTGAGCCTTTGAAGCAACAGCCCATCTTTGTTTTTTATGTGTTTGAAAGTGTTTCTTTCTTGGGACCCCTTGGAATATGAATGGAGTTAGATGTATACTCGAAGTACTTCGGATCAAAGGCGTGTCTTAGTACTGTCTGATATATGTCGGTATCTGATGCCAACACATGTATTATTTTTAATTATTTGAAGCACATCTGATAGAAAGTGTGTCATAGTAATATCTGACAAATGTTTTTTTGTAATTTTCTTTCACTTTGTTAAATCGGGGAATATTAACAGTAATGACCGCTACCTATACTTTTTTGTCATAGCTGTTTTCTCAATCTCGGACCTTTTTTGAAATCTTGTGCGGATACCGACATATATATTACATTTAATTAATTATTTTTTAAATTATTAACGGTGTCGACGTGTTTGTGTTTGTATCTGTTATTTATATAATGTAGCAGGAAAAGTTTTTTTTGCTTTATTCTGTTTTTCTTGTGAATGGTGATTAATATGGTATCAAGGTAAGGTTACTTTGTGTGGAATTTTGGAATTGGAATGTGTGAGAGAAATTTGATAGCTTGTTGAACAATCTGAATTAGCATCATAGTTTGTCCTCCTAGTGTGACTGGAAATACTTTATTATAACCTGCATTAATATTCTTTCTCCACCATGTTTTTTAAATTCTTTTATAAGTTTAATAACCTTAGAATAATGTATATATAGATGTCTAATCATATTTCATTTTGTTATACTTATAGTTAAGAGAACCAATATTTTGATATAAGATAGTTTTGGATAAAATGTGATGTTTGGTGTAATTATTTCATTGTAACTTTAAAATTTTTAGTATTTATTGATTTTATATGAAGTATAAATTTAGATACGGACATCTGACACAATACTGATACATTAATACAATAATAATTTAAGAAAATGGATATCATTAAATGTAACAATATATGTCGGTGTCGAATCGAACATTTTCAATATGAAGTGTCGGTGCTACATTTATATAGCCATTGACTCCTTAATAATGCTAAATCGTAATTTACCATCTATAGAGTTTTAAAATTTGAATTTAATCTAAATTGATTTTACAAAATCAACTTATAAAATGATAACCGATAAGTGTTTCTCTATAAAAAAAAAAAAAAAATCAACCTTATCTCAATTCTACGACTAACTTTTTCAGATACATACTTATTAACAAGACATGAAATATGTCCTTGCTTTTTCCTTTTTGCATGGTGTGATTGTGCATGCAAGTAGAAGAAGAAGAAGTGGACAATTCCTTTGGTATGTAATCAATTTTTAAGAATCCATTCCTGAACTTATATTGCTGAAGAGTTTGGTAGTTTTAAAATATAATTATGTTTCTCTATCCTCTATTTTGGAGGAAAAGGTAGAGTAATTTTCTTTCTATTTCTCTTTTAATTCACATTTTTCTTTCATCTTTCTCTCTGTATTTTAATTATCATTCTCTCTTTTATACATACAAATACACTAAAGTCATTTTACTTTTCCGTCCTAAAAGTAAAAGATCTATTTTCAAAAATAAAAAGTTCTTAAACAAAATTCCAACATTTTTAAAATAAAAATCCACCATTTTTTAAACTACTTACTTAGTGTACAATTGGATAGAGAGTGAGTTTTAACAAAATCTTACTTGTCAGGGTGATTTTATCGAACTCATCGTTATTCTAAAATTACATTTGGACTTATCAATTCTTTTTAGATATATGATTCTCCAAAAAAATATACTTTAGTAATTAAGAATTCAATCAAGAAGTTAAATAAAATTAGTTACATAAATTTTTCAATTAAGATTCAATTTCAGTTCCCTCAAACGATTTGTCTTTCACTGAAACTTATTAACAACTTTAATTCAATCACTTTTTTAATTTTATTGAATTTAAAAACGCGTGATAAACTAAAATTGCACATAATTTTAGCTAGAGGAATAAGAAATGCAACTAATCTAATAATAATAATAATTTATTTTTGGTTGGGCCGCTTTAAGCAAACCTTTAATTGGGCCAAAAGCCCAAGTCACCAGGCCGATTTGAGCCCAAATGAATTTCATATCTGTATCTTATCGGCCCAATACTCTCAAATCAAAATCTGTGTGCGCTTCATTCATTCATTCACCATTGGTGACTCACTGTGACATTTTTTCTAACGTTGTTTTGTTTGTTCTGTTGGATTCTTCTTACTACTTCATTGATAACTGAGTGAGTGAAACATTACTTCATTTTTGTTATGAATATTATTAATCCTTAATTAATTAATATGATGATTGATTTCTTATGTTGTTTTTGGTGTTTCAGATTGAATTAAGTATTAAAGTTTGAGACTTTACCAAAATGGTATTGCTAATTGCACTTGCATTGCTTCTTGGTCTCTTCCTTGCTCTTCTTCTTTTCAACCCACAACGCCACAAATCTGGTTCATCTTTTTCAACACTGTTCTCATTGTTATTATTATGATCATGTGATTTTTGCTAAGTTTTTAATAGTTTATGAATGTTTGGTTCCACTTTTAGAGGAGTCAAAATCAATTCTTGAGCTGTATAATTGATTTTGATATGTTTGAATGTTTTCTGAGTAAAATTGATTTTGCTTCTAGAATTGACCGTAACTTCAAGTCATGATTTGTAGTTTTTGAGCGCAACCATGATTTTTACATTGAAATTTATTTTTCAACTCACTTTTACTGAAATATATTCAAACATAAATCACTTTATGTTTAGCTTATTTTTAACTAAAATCAATTCTTTCGAAATCAATTTTAGTCACCACAGAACTAAACACACACTAAAGACCCAATTTAGTCCCTCACAATTTAGTCTTGACAAAAGTTAATACTCAAATTAGATCCTGACAATTTCATATGAGGGATAAATTAGTTCCTTCGTTAAATTTGATGGAGGGTAACAAATGGACTAATTTGAACTTGATATAAATTATTATGACTAATTTGGGTTTTAAATTTTGTCGGAGACTCAATTGAGTCACATTGAAATTGTGAGGGACTAAATTGGTTCTTCAGTGTGTTTAATATTTGGCTATTCATGTAGGTATGCTTATGTGATGTGATTTCTTTGCATCTTTCTCAGGGCTTAAGGTAAAAGCTGGTTCTAGCTCAAACAATGATAAGGTATTATTATTATTCATTGCTTAGTTGAGCACTTTTTTTGTCTATTTTGTTTTATGGTAGGTTTGGTATTTCATTGATCATAGAATGGCATAACTTGTTTAACTATATTTTGGATCTAGGTGAAACTAACTAATTTGTGTTTTTGTATTAGTTTCTTTCTAAATCAGTTGACCACGTATATAGTTCTGGAAATGGTATGCGTCGTGCAATTTGGTCTCACAAATTACTGAAATTCCAAAATCATCTGTGAAATTAAAAATCCTTGATCATGTTTAGTCCTTCTGGATTGGTCTATTTAGTCTATAAAATTGTTTAAGAGGGACTTATGTGACCGAAGATTTTTACAGAGATTATTTTGAAATTTCATTGTTTTCAAGAACTAAATTCACGGATCTCTCCAATTTTTCGGGACTAAATTAGTGATTTACACTTTATTTATTGTATTATAGTTGTGTTGGATTCTAAAACTCTTAAAATTTGTCGTATGGATTGTATTGAATGTGCATCACATGTTATATTTGTGCTTTCTAGAGGCCAACATGAGATTTTAGCCCCAACAATAGAGAGCATGTTAAAAAAAAGGTGTCAATGAGTATCTTGGTATGGTAGCATTCTCCTTAATGACATGGTTTGATATTTTTCAGACTTGTTTCATGTTTGAGTTCTGTGCACAATCTAAAAGCAAAGGCATGACTTATAGGAGGCCCTTAAATCAGCTTTATCATAACGATGCAATTGAATGACTGAGGATTAGGCTTTAGCTCTATATCACCAATACTTCTGATTGAAGGCATGTCCCAGTGTTCGACATGTGCCTGTGTCTGACACCGACACATTGATTATATTCAAATAATTCATTTTTTCAAATTATTATTTGTGTCGACGTGTCAATGTCAGTGTTGTGTTCGGGGTCTGTCACTATCCATGCTTAATAGGACTTTAGAGTTTTAGCATTTTTAAATTTAGGGGTTATAGGAGGAAGTAACTTTGGGGCAGCGGCTATTCTGCAGAGGGACCACCGTCTTTTTCAGCTTACACACTTTAGCATATCGCTCTTTTTTCTAGTATTATATGAGCCTAATGATAATTTGGTAACATGAAAATACACTTCCCTTTAGCTTCATTTCGGACAACTAGCATTGGTGAAATAGTTGATTGGACTATAAGTAAATATCTTTGAGCTTTTGCCTAAAAGTAATTTTACATAGGGAAAGGTGTCTAAACCTTGATTTTGTGAGGTTTTTAGTCATGCTATAATTTTTTTTTATCTAATTGCTATCATGTTTTGTATACTGTATTTTGCTTGCAGACATCAAAATCCTATAGTAAAACTGATGTCTCATTGCATAACAAGAGAACAGATTGCTGGATAATCATCAAGAACAAGGTATGACCTTTTATGCACCTTTTGAATGTGTTATTCCTTTAGTTTAAAACCGAATAGCATTTCCATATAAAACCTTCTGTTCAGCATTAAATCCTATCTAGGCTACTTTATTTTCTAATACTATGATTTTCCACTTTTACCTTTGTAACTGAGACAAATTCTAAGGTGGTGCACCTTGAACCGTGCTTAAAAAGTATTTGAAACTCTAACGGCGATCGACGACACTCCTTGGAAGTATAATTTAACAGTTTTCTCCATCTTTACGCTTGAAACAGTGACCTAATTGGTGTTGGTCAGACATGTTGAATTTTGAGGGACGCATTCGTTTTTCCTTTATTTTTATCAAACCGACTTCAATCGTGTCATTGTCTCAACTGTAAAGACCAAGAGGATCATTTTGAGGAGTGTCGTCGATCTTTGTTAGAATTTTGGATGACTTTTAAGCACTGATCCACGGTGAACCACTTATGAAGGTGGTTCACTGTAGCATTCACCTTGTAACTGGTGTAACTGATCCAGAGTTTACATTTTATTAGTTTCAATTCACTGTAGGTATATGATGTCACTTCATATGTGGAGGAACATCCAGGTGGTGATGCCATTCTAGTACATGCTGGAGATGATTCAACTGAAGGATTTTTTGGGTATGCATACAATACTTTCACCTTGTCTCTGATGAATAAACATTTCTAAATTTACCTGTGTTATAGATCTTTCTTACTGAAAAAGTTGTCTCATTTTTCAAAACAAAATATGTCATCTTTCCTTTGTGGTACTTATTAACATGGATTAAGCATGCTCTCATTGTTCTTATTGGTTAGCTTCTTAGACTTAGCTAACAAAGATTCAAGTAGAAGCTGCACTCTATAGCTTTAGCAAAATCACCGTGAAACCAAGCATGCATTATTTTGGCAGTTTGGTACATAACCCTACCTTTATTAACAACTTCCCTACCTGTTAATGTCGCCTTTCACCTATGTAGCACTAACAATTTAGATTGAAGGTCTGTCTAGTATCCGACATGTGTAGGTATCGAATACTAGCACAAAACTCTGACACATGTAATTAACATTTAAGCACTTTCATTTTCTGAAATTCTTATAGGTGTCTACATGTAAGTGTCGAGTGTCGTAGCTGTGTCAATACTTCATAGCTTTTTACCTTTACATTGCAGGCCACAACATGCAACTCGAGTCTTTGACATGATTGAGGACTTCTACATTGGAGACTTGGAGTAATAGCTAATACTATGTATGGATTTCCGTCGCTAACTTAAGTTTGAGTCCAAAAGTACTATTGCCTCGAAGGAACACTAAAAATATTTTGGATTCATTTGTACGTTTGCAGTTTCTCAGTCGCATTGGTTGGTTTGAAGGAACATTAGAGTTTAATTAGAAGAAAAAATTCAATGTATATGATTTTTTTTCCTTAAGTCTTAAACCATTCTCATTCCCAAGTGCTTCATTATGAACATAAGATTATCCAGGTAATTGCATGTTTTGTCTTATGATTGCTAAAACTTACAAAATGTATTGTTTAAGCCTATGTTTGCTTCTGCCGCACGTTCACTCAAATCAGTGAAAATTCAACTTGCAGCAGAAGCTTAGTTTTGGAGTTTCTACAATTTGTGGTGAAAAAGAGAGTTAGACGCATGATTGAAGTCATGAACTTAAAACCAAACATACGCTAAGTAAAATCCATCATAAAAATTGAATTTGAATCACTAACTGTATGTACACTTAACCACTTTCTGTACACTTAGTGATTATTGATTATATAATACATGAATTACAGAACTATGATAGAAAATTAATAACAAAAAAATATGTAACTAGGATTCTACCAAACTAAAGAATCAATCAATCACAAACTTTGTATGCTGAAAAAAATGAAGCCATTTTTCATAGTTATTCAGATCTCTTTGGTTGACGCCATTGTGAGAAACTTTTGGACAATGAACTAAGGAATGAGACTTTTGTAGGAAACCCTTTTCTTCCATATAAATGTTTTCCTCCCAAGTCTGTGAAAACTGGAACACTATCTTGGGTTGTTGGAGTCCTATCTATCTGAAAAATTTACAAAATAAATTAACAAAATAATCTAATTGATGAATACTACTATGGAATAAAATATAAGCAAAAACGACAAATGAAAAGTTGATGTTAAGATTGGATATGTCAACTTTTCAGTTACCATTTTTGCTTATATTTAATTTTGGAGGGAATAGGATTGAACAAGTATATACTTCAAAATTTTCCCTCTTAAATACCTTTATAATCATATTTATATGTATAATCACATTTAGAAGGGAAGGTTAGACTACTAGAACTTTTGGCTCTAACTTGCTACAACTGGTATAGAGAATGTGTGAAAGAGCTTATTTGGTTATCTCATTGTGCAAATGTTTAGCAAATTTTTGAAAATAGATTATGATGTGTTCATACACAAATTCTAAAGTGAACCATCGTGGAGTGTGCTTAAAAATTGTTCAAAACTTTAATGACAATCAATTACACTTCTTGGAAGTATAAGTTAACAGTTATCCTCATCTTTACGCCTGAGACAATGATTTGATTGGTGTCGGTTTGACATTATAAAGTTATCCTCATCTTTACGCCTGAGACAATGATTTGATTGGTGTCGGTTCGACATTATAAATTTTGAGAGACACGTTCATATTTTGTTATTTTTATCGAACTAACTTTGATCGAGTCATTTTCTCTCTCATAAAGACCAAGAGGACCGTTCCGAAGGGCATCGTCAATCTTGTTAGAGTTTTGAGTGATTTTTAAGCACTAGTCTATAGTTCACCGTAGCATTCACTTGTGTTCATAAGTTTTTTCCACTTATTTTCTTAAACTTCTCCAAATAGTTTATCGTTATAAGTTGTTTTCAACATATGCACAATTTATTCTCATTCTTTCTTAAATTGTAGCTTATGATTTTTACTAAGCCTAGACCAACTTACCTTGTTGATTTTTCCATCTTTCAAATGGTATATGATACCAGACCAATTAATACATTGAGAGAAATGAGAACGAATTGCAGATAAAGGATATAGAAAGTTATCCACCAACATAGCAATGAAAACCTGTTCCAAAAAAGATAAATAATCACTTACCTTATCTAAATTAGTAAAGAGGAGAAATTCTCATATCTTGGCATCATGTTAAACAATAATCTTTTTCCAACATATATTCACACAAATTTATGCATAATAACATTAAACAATGACCTGTTTTGATTGATTTATTTACTGGCATAAGCACTTGTGAGATTGTTCAGAAGAGCTTATAGAACAACGTGTATAACATGCCCATCAACTGATTTCCATAAACTCTCCAGGATAACTTATGAAAACAGTTTTGACTTTATTTTACCTTTTGTTATTGAAATAGTACTTATATGATGAAGCTTATGCTATAAGCTTTTAATTAAGTTAAGTTGTTTATCCAAATAAGTCCAAATCCGTCGCCTTATAAAAGCAAGCTTGGAGAAAAAGTAGTTATTTTTGGACTAAGAACTTGGGAGAAATACTTACAAGACACCAATTATAGTTAGCAATAGAAAGTGGGGATGCTTCTGGGGACAAAACATTGCAAAGTTGAACTTCTATCCTTGTCAAGTTCCACATTGAAAGAAGCTCAAGAAAAGTGCATATAGCTAAGAAGTACACCAATGATAACCCTGAAAGAATGCAAAACTATAAACCCTAATTTGAAAGTTCATCTCAATGCATTTCTTCCATTCTTCTTTTCTTTTTCATGCATAATCTCATTAGTGGAAATGCAACTTATAACAACAATGGAGAAGAAATGAAGACTATGTTCTTATGGATTATTACAACAAAATAACACAACACAAATTAAACTGGTATACATTGTTAGTGTAATATAGTTTATACCTAATTTCTCTTTCTTTCTCCTGATTAATTAAACCATAGGATAAAGTAGATAATAATAAAATAATAACACTGATGAATTTAGAGTTAAACTCATATGTGCTATCAGTGTAAAACAGTTTTACACATGCACTCAATTATATCTCTCGTCACATAGATAATTCTCGAGAGACTTTAGGAACTAACATAACAGAGTGCTGATATAATAACAAGATGTGATTAGATGCATGTTTCAATGATTTGTATATCGACTTAATCCAACAAACTTATCGCTGAAAAATTAAGACGAAAATAGATAAATCCACGAAAATTCACACTATTTTTTTTTTTTTGCATATAAAGAAGCATAAGAGACAAACAATTTGACAGTATTCATCATTCAGTATCAGAATCCTGTCAATTGTTTACACATAGATCAACACTAACAACCTACCTAAAAAGGAAAAGTAGTGTTCTCACCACCAGAAGTGTAGGCCATTTCCTCATGTGAGTAACCCTTAAAGTGAGATTGTAGTGCTGCTGCAACATGAATTGTCGCTATAACGTACGGCGATACAAATCCCCATGACAAATAACAGTGAACAGCGAATAATGCGCGGTTCATCACACGGTTAACTTTCGTCGTGTATGACTCCAACACAAAAGTTTGTTTCCTCAGATAATTCCAGTATCTGATCATGTTAAAATCAATTTTCCAGATAATGCAAAATGAAATTTTAGTTTAGTTGCAGATGAATGATGATTAACAAACCTTCCAAAATTAAGATCACTTGCTAGAGGATGAGGAAAGACGGCAACCGGAGGCGAAGAAATTAGCTTTTTATGAGCACCTGAAAATGACAATATTATGGCAATGAACAACATAATAAACATTGAACACACATTGCAAAAGAATCTATGATAGTAGAATTTCCAGAAAAATAATCACACACATCAGTTATGGAATTTGTTATTCAAAGAGTTGCTTCAAAGACTCAATACCCTCTCACGCTCAGGACTCAATACCTGAAGCGACCTGAGTGACCTGATAACAAGTAGCTCAACGGATCTTAACAGGATATGACATCATCTTAAAATTTTGGATTGTGTCTAATTCAACCTTACAAAATCGGTTTATAAAGTGAAAGACGTCTCCTAGTTAAAAGTATCAACTACTCACCAGCTATGGATGCAAGAGTCATATCATCAGAATATCCACCATTTCTAAGTTCTGATACTACACCACAATTATCTTGCCTAAAATCTTCAGCATGCATCTATAGAGAAAAAAAAATAGTAGTTAGAATGCATTGCAAGTATTTTTATGCACCAAAGAAAATTAAAAGAGATAGAAGCTACTTGCCATCATGCACCCTCCCCACAAAAAGAATGTTTTTCCACCAGTTGCAAATCCCATTGAACACGGCTGTGGAACAAAAATAACACATAGGAACAAATGAGTTGAATGAGTATAATTGATATAGGATTTAATTTGTATAAGTCAAACTAAAATTTTTACGCATGCATCTATGCATGCGTAAAAAGATGACTGTTATAACCCGAAAATTAAGAGGTAGGTTATGTACCATATGATATTCATAGATGCAGTAACTGCCTAAACTTCCAGATGGCAAATCAAGAGGATATCCAGTTTGAATAAATATCTGTTAAGCATCAAAACAATTAAATAAAGAATGCAACCAAAAAATATTTCAACCTAGCATATTTTATGGGTAAACCGTTATTTTAGATTCTGAAAGTGTAGGGTGCTGTCATGTTGGTCTCTGACTCGACTAAAAACTCAAATTAGTCATCGAATCATCAAAACGTCAATCAATTTAGTCGCTGACGTTATAATGGTTATGTACTATTTTGACCGTAAGTTGTATATTTCATGGACTATTTTGATGATTCGGTGACTAATTTGAATATTTAGTTGAGTCAGAGACCAGAGTGACATTGTCCTGTACTTTCAGAGATTAAAATGGTGGTTTACCCCACGTTTGATTAAGCCATACATCGGGATTCTTTTCCATCTCACGAGTGAGAGCTCCAATTGATCCAGGATGTAGTCTAACATCATCATCCAAAAACAACACATATTTGGTGTCTTTATGCATTGACTCCACTCCTACCTGTTCAGTTGCCAATACTATTGTAAGAATTTTGTTATTTTTGCACAACTTTGACAACAAATTTGACGACTAATTGAATGATTAACACAGTTTAAATACATGGTTAATTACGCTCAATGGATGGTTTATGAATATAACAAGATATTACAACTCACTAATTATCCATTGAACACAATTAACCACGATTTTGGATGTCGCTAAGCACAATTTTCACGTATATATTTGAACACAATTTGAATGGTTAATAGATATCATATATATTTAGACTCTTGCAAATTATGGTTAGTGAAATTCAAAATTGTGGTTAATTACGCTCACTAAATGATTCAAGACAAGTCTTACCAATTGATTGTGAATTTTTTGACTACAAGTTGTTGACAAACCAGCTACAAGCACCCTAGCCTCAACAGAATCCTGCATGGTTTAAACAGACATATAAGTGAAATACATAAAAAGATTATTATTAACTTATTTGAGAAATGCCAAAACAATAGAATCAAGCCTCAATATGAATTTCACTTTCACCTTAAATTCTGATATTAGTCTTGAAGCAGCATGGTAAGCAGGATCTTCTATACTTTCTACCACTAAAATAAATTCTAAAGGGCCACCATAAAGAGATGTTAACTGCATATGTAAAAAAAAAAAAATCATAATAAACATAGTTTCATTTTAAAATGAGATGCTTAAATCCAATGTTTTAAAAACCATATCAAATCAAATCGGCAAATTCAACTAGTTGAACTGAGAACAGACTAGTTTACCTGTTAGTTTGATCTCAGTTACATTGCAGTCTGGTTAAATCGAATTGAATTAGGGTTGAACTGATTCAACCCTAATTAGTTCAACCGATTTTCTTTTTTAACATTTTTTTACTTTTGTAATAATTTAAACCAATTGAATCATAATATAGTGGTCTCACCGGTTCGATCTTCAATCTGATTTTTAAAATATTGCTTAAAACATAATAACATTTTTTTTTCTTATATTTTTGTTGAAGAGTTCACACAACATCAAAGTTATAGAGGTGTGTGTCCTATACCTGAGTCCTCCAATTATGGAGATTGTGTTCACCAAACCCTTTTAGAGGCATAATTATCGTTACTCTTGGCAAATTGACTTGATTAGAGTGTTCAAGTTCATTGATATCTTGACAAATGAAAGCAAAGCTATTGCCATTATGAATACTCCTCTTTATTCTCTTCATCTCTCTTCTCCTATAACACAAAAAAAAAAAAAAAAAAGTAATGCAAATTTCTCATGGACACAACAACTAAAATTTGAGACTTATAACCAGACATGTCAATACTGATAATAATTTAAGAAAATGAATTAATTATATGTAAATGATGTGTCGTCTCAGTGTCGAATACCAACTTATGTCGGACATTAAAAAACACTTTCGATCAGAAATGTCGAAATGTCAGTGCTACAAAACTTTTAACCTCCTATATATCTAAAAAGCCACAGCCCTATCCGGAAATATACATTCAGAGGGCCAGATGAATACCTAACATAAGCAGCTGCAGCCCATCCAAAAGCTAGGAGTAAGCAAATTACACATCCCTGCATATTGAACATAATATTCAAGTTTGTGTGATACATTGTTATGTTACGAACTGTTTGGTTATGCGGTGATAAAAATTATTTTTATTTAAAAATAAATTGAATGTAAAGTGATTTATTTAAAAATAAATTGAATGTAAAGTGATTTATTTATGTTTGAATATAAAAGTTTAGTTACTTATAAACTAAGTGGCTAACACAGCTAATACTCAAGAACAAAATAACATTTGAATTTTAATTTATTTACAAAAAAAAAAACTAAAAACCTTAGTTTTTAGAAATTTTAATTTTTTGCACAATACACTTATAGAAAAAATTAATGTAATGGAAATTTAGAGCACAATACACCAAACAATATTTGTCAGTAAGAAAAATAGTGTAAGAAAGACTAATAACAATGCATTGTTTAGACCTATCTTTTCTATTAAACAATAAATATGGTTGGTAAACAAAATAAGATCATTCTATCATCTAAATTCAACATTAAAGTATATCCAAAAAAATAAAATGGATATTTTCTTTGAAGTATGGTTAAAGCCTACAACAATTGTCTTAATGGTCATGCAGTCTCATACATACACACTAACTTGTATTTATTTATTTTTTAATAAAACTAGAAATACCAAGTTATATATATATATATATATATATATATATAT
>JBBPBP010009780.1:31916986-31949297 GCA_037974735.1 Cicer chorassanicum
TTTTTTTTTTTTTTTTGAGGGCAGAGGTTTGTTTGTAGGAAATGTCGCCGGAAAACAGTGGCGATGACGGCGGCAGTTGCGAACTGGACGGAAAGCGAGTGAAACCGGTGTTGGAATGTAACACGATAGTGGTTTGAAAAATGTTCACGTTGAAAAAAAGAGAAACTATGATTATATTCCCTAACTATTGGGAACTCGACAGCGGAATAGAGGCGGGATCGTTCAAGGAGGATCGAAATAGGCTCTGATACCATGTTGAAATTGTGGGATTTTAGATAAAAGGAGGAGAGAAAATAATTAGGGTTTGAATATTATTGATAATAGTTAATGCTGACTTGATTACAAAAGACTCAATACTAATCTCTATTTATAGAGAAACATAGACTAAATCCTAAATTAGGAACAAATCATAATAATAATGAGAGATATTCTAAGATACTCTATGAATATAAATTGATCCTAGGAAATAACTCAAGATACTCTAATATAATATAATAAATATTATAAGATATTTTCTAATATTCTAACAATATATGAGATTATAAACAATAAGAAAAAGGTTGAAAATTAAAATTAAAACTTGTGACATAAAAAAAAGAAAGAGAGAGCAAGTAAAGGAAAAATGGAAAACCTGAATTTGAAGAAAAATTCCCAAAGGAGAAGAGAAGTCTTTGGTGAGAGAAAAGAGGAAGGAATCAAGAGAGTCTAAGGAAGGCATTGAAATTGTAAGTGACCCTTCTTTTCTCTTTCTTTTTTTTTTTGTTAATTCTTTGAAACAATTCTTCTTTGATTCTTACATCACAAACACAAGGAGAAATTGTTCATTCATTGAGTTAAGCCTATTTCTATTTCATTTTCAGTTTTTCACCACACAACACAAATCAACATAACACCACAACTCATTCTTCTCTCTCTCTTTGAATTCTCAATTATCTATATATCTATTCTTGAATAATGAGAGAGAGGGTGTGTGTGTGTTTTAAAACACAAGCTTAAAATAGTTTGAGGTTATTTTTAGTTTCTTTTTTTTTTGTAAAACTATAGGATGTTCTGAGAATCCAAAAACATTCATGTGTGACATTTTATGTGTATGATCCTAAATTATTCTATGATGCTTCTGAATCTTCCATTTGAATAATTTATATATAAAGTGTTTATTGACATTGTTAATTAAAAATTTAGGATAATGTTAAAATAAAAGTAAATAAATTTTATACATGATTCCGATATTATATATATATATATATATATATATATATATGAAAGGGTGTGATCTTAATGATAATTAATGAATAAAAATAATTGATAATAATTAATGATGTACCACAATATGCCATTAATGGTGAGTGAGTGGTAATGTATATTTCTGTTATATGCTTGAATTGAAAAAAACTCACACTTAGTAATGGTGGAATTGCACTTTATTGATTATTGGAGAAGTTACCACAACTTACAACAAATGACATATGGTATCACTATTTATACACTAACCATAAGCCTCACACTGCACTAACAACCTTTTTAAACTAACTTCTAACCATATTAACTAACATGAATTACTACCAATCCCTAACAATCTATACATCCTAAAAACTAATAGCAAACATAACAAATTTGAATGCAATCAAACATTATAAAAGTTTGACTACATTTATTGTTTGTTCTAATAATGAATAAAAAATCTAAAATACATTAAGAAAACATTCACTTATATATTTAAAATTTCAAAATTAACACTTGACAAATAATGTTAAAGAATTTAATTTACATACACTATCAGTGTAAAAAAAAATTTACACTATCAATTATCACAATCGATAAATCAATATAGATATTTTAATTTTATCAAAACTACTTATAAGATTATCCCCATGAATGATTGTGATGGAAAAAAAATTACACTAACAATACATAAAAATTAAACTCTAATGTTAAATAACAATGTTGAAGAATAATGTTACACAACAATGATGATGATACAAATTTGTGTACAACTATGTGATAACTTATAAATTATTATAATAATGGTACAAACACAAACTCAAGTTACATTATGCATCATCTTCGGATGAAACGGAGGAAACCCGATCTCTAATCATTGGAAACTTATCAGGCAACTTGTACAATGGCCCTTCAACAACAGCACCCTGAAATGCAAGACCAAGACTATATCCTAAAGCTCTTGCAACTGGAACTGCAACTGCATTCCCAACTTGAATGTACCTATAACAATATATAAACTTGTTTAAATACAAATATTTTAATTGAGGTGGTGAATTCAATGAATGAATTTGAAGGTTAAAATTCACCAACTTCATGATACCATGGCTACAAACAATGCAAATTTGGTTTGGATATGGATTCCTAAACATAAACCTTAAGACTAAAAGAAATAAGATAATAGATATTACCTTTCTTTGACTGGCCCACATAGTTTATAAAAGTCAGGAAAACCTTGAAGTCTCGCATTTTCCCGAATTGACAACACTCTATCTTGCATTGGATGCATAATTGCCTAATAAAACATATAAATCCAGCATGTTAAATGGTCATTTTTCAAGTGCAAAGATGACATTGGTATGACAAAAAAATAGAAACTTGCATATATATAACGACAGAGCTAGACTTGTAAATTGTAATATGGCATGGACCAAACTTATTCTGGTGAAAGGGCAATTCATGAAATTACATCACGATTTAGACTATCAACAACCTCATATTTTTCATTGTGATAATGTTTTAACTTTCAGGAAATGTAAATATTTTAATTATAAAAAAAATAAAAATAAAAAGTGTAGTTTTTTCACAAATTAAACTTCATATACTGTGACTTGTATATCATTTATTATGTAATTCAAAATAGCCATTATTAAAAATATATAATAGCCATAGTTAAACTCTTAGAATGTAATACATCATTGTAAACATTATGTATTAGTGTAATAACCATTGGATATGGACTGCTCAATAATTGCTTCAATCAATATGGTGCAAATTTACCCACATAAATAACTATAACTAAAGTATAAAGTATATTATTAATATCAAAATTTTGAACTAATTCCATATAAACTTGCATTTTATATACTAGTAAAATACTATTGGCAAGATCCAATTATTAAGTTTTAAATAAAATTTAAAATACAAAAATATACCTGATTATGAGGTTCTGCTCTTGTCACAACAGTTGGAACAGTTTCATCCCACCATAATCGAGCAAAAGGTCTAAAAATATATCAGCACAAAGCATTGTGAGTAAATTATCTTTTAAATAATAGTAATATAGGCATCATGTTACAACATTAAAATACTAAATAAAAATAATTTTTTGGTTAAAAACTTACTTAGATGAACCTCCATGCACAAAAGACATAGCATAATCTGGAACCTACAATAACAATCAAAGAAACATATTATTACAATATATATTATTGAAAAATTTATAACAAAAAACTACTAACTCCTTATGAAATCATTTTTGATAAAAAATTCAAATGGACAAAGTGGTGTTTGATAATGAGCATAACCAATTCTAATCATATAAAGGTTATGTTTTTGACAAACCAAGTTATTAGTATTAATTTCTCTTGTATTGCCAAATCAAATCATGAGATACTAAGCATCCTCTTCAAACAAAATAGCTAAAATGAGATGCCCGCAAAAATACAATAAAAGGTATATTACCAATGGTTTTCCCGAATCCAAATATACACGTTTTACATTAGGATCCCATTCAACTTTATTGTCAGGCCGCACACGAACACCAGGTAAATCTCTGAAGCAAGCCCCCTAACAACAATACACAGCATACAATCATTAATAACAAAAGTACTAACTCACAATATGTCACAATACCACTTTGTGGCAAATAAAACATAAAAGACTCAACAAAAACCTTCTTTTTTGGAATCCGACACACGCGTTGATAGTCATCCACATTCAATTCGAGAGAACGATGATCATGAAGCAAAGAGTTTGAAGACTTCTTCTCAGTTGAAATACCTAACATTTCTGCACATTCCATAAATAAATCACATATTCAATCTCAACAACTTATCATGTTAAGAACTAATTCATCTAAAATATAAGTTGTGAAGAAAAAGTACACAAAAGATTATACTTCAGTAAAACATTCATATTTAAGAACTTATTACCATTTTTGCTTAATCTAATGAACTGTTGGAACTCTGTTTGAGGAGGTTTGTCATATTCCATGTCATCTCGTCTTTCATTATTCTTAATCTGAATACATTCAAAAATAAAGGTTATTAATAAATATACAAGGATTAGTAAAATACAAAGAAAACAACCAAAAGATTAAAATATACCATAGGAAGGTCAGAAATAGCATCTTCCAATAAAAGTTTTCTTTGAAGTTGAACATTGTGTCCTTCATTATACGCAACTGTGCTACTCTACAGTCATTACAAACGGCATTTATGTCAAATCATCTGCTTCTACTGTGCATGAATCAATACTTCGATTAAAATGTAGTTAAAGAAACTTCACCAATATACCGTACCTCAAACTCCGAAGGAATAAAACCTCTTAATACAACATCATGAGTTGGAAGTGGAAATTGAGGCAGCATCTGCAAAATGTAAAGAGTTTCAGTTTAACATAGTCAAAAAAATTGAGTTTAATGAGTATAAAGTCTAAAAAATAACCAAATTGAGAAAAGTTAAAAAGACTGTTTTGTCAATATGTTGACAGCTTGATTAACTACACTTCAGCTTGAATAGGTGTGTGTGCGCACACGTGTATGACACTGACAAATAATAGATATACCTCCGAAGGTGCAGCCGCCCATATGAAGACACGCAGGCGAAATTGAGGAAGTCCATAAGCTCCAGCAGCCATAATTCCCAAGCGACTTTGATAGTTCATTTGAACAAGACGACCCAATGCATATCTTCCAAGAAATCCATTCGCAAACTTAACAAGATCAACCACATTTTCCATCAACGCGAATTTGGGCTGAAGGTAATTAACAATATCCATGTAAACCACCAATTGTTTGTTCTTTTCATCTTCTAAGGGATTTTCTTTGTTCCTAAAACGGTTGAAACCACTTATTCCTTGACAGGGAGGTCCACCACATACTACATCGACATCTCCCTACATAACAATAGTTACCCACTTTGAAAAGTTCCATGCTTAGCTAATATATGAAGCTACATTAATATATCAAAATCTTCACCTCCATAAATTAAATGTATAAATTTAGACAATGTAATTTTAAGGATGTTTTACCAAAGATCAATCAAAACATACCGGCAATGGTAAGACTTTTGACTTGAAGCCTTGAGTCACAAAATCCTTTATCCTTTCCTTGCAATTACTGTTGCAAAGACATTATTCCAATCAATTTAGTATTTTTAAAATTTAGCACCACAATCTTCAATGATATTCAGCATGAGACTATTCAAGACAAGGTTTAGATGAATGTTTTCTAAAGATATGGTTTGGTGATGAAACAAAGTTAACAGACATTACTTAATATAAAAGACTAAATTATCATGTGGTAAATTTGATGAATTAAATTGTTTGAATATTACAATTTCAAAGATTAAAATGCTATTTATTTTCCAAATACCCTATGTTGAGAGAGAAAAAAACAGTGTTGATAGAATTAAAAGTTACTATGTAGAATGTTTGGATTGAGTTGGAAAAAGGAAAAACACGTGCCGAGTTTGTAAGTTAGGATTCTCTCCTTTTTCTCACTTTTTCCATTTTTTCCAAGCTAATTAAAAAAAAAGAAACAATATTAGATCTATTGTTATCAAAGTTTTGGGAATATAAAACATAACAATGAGATATTTGATGGGTCCAAATATTTTTATACACCTCAAAACTAGAGTAATGGAGATAAAAAATAAGAGAATCCTGACTCTTAAGTTTATAACAATTATTTGTTTATTAGGTGCCACTAGACTTGCTTTGAAATGCATGGCAAAGTTAAACCAAACACACAATAGCATAATAATGTTATTTTTTTGGAAAATTGTTAGCTTACCTTAGACCATCAATTGGCTCCCAAGAGTCTGCATCAGATCCATATCCCTTCCAAGAAACCTAATATGCACATATAAAAAAGTAATAAAGTTTAAAAACAACGAAGTTTTTTCTAGTTCTATAGTATCTGATAAAAGAAGTGCTCCAATGTCTAGATGATCAACATTGACACATTAAATACAATCAATTAATTCATTTTCTCAAATTATTAACAGTATGGATGTATAAATGTCACTATCATGCCCAATTTCCGTGTGACGAAAAAAAATAGATAGAAAGTCAAACATTGATCACCTTTAAGTATAAACCTGGTTTGTTTTTCTTTGGATCACCATATCGCACTGCAAGCACTTCTGAAACTTCAAACACTTCTTCATCATTGTTCTCTTCTTCGCTGCCGGTGTCATCATCCTCTTCCTCTTCTGCTCTAAAAAGATCCGCATATTCCTTATGTGGCACCTTGTTTTGGACTAAAGAAAAGTAACTGCATAGCTTCTCCCATTCTCTCAATAATGAGAGAAAATTTTCCGCGGTTTCATTTCTAACCTGATAATAACCAATGTAAACGGTGTTGGAATTCAGCATTAAAACATTTTATTGTCGTAATCGACATAGTTGAATTTAGCAGAAAGAGTAAGATTATCCAATGTGTTGAAACCGATTTCGAATCTACCATGAAGTGTTACTAGAGCATCTAAATGGTGTCCTTAAGGGGGGTTTAATAGTAAAATATTTTTTTTAGAAAAATTATATTACTGTTATTAACTGCAATAACATTTATGGGATCCGTTCTCTATCTTTTAGTAGACATCGTCATTTCAGTCTAATTTTTTTTTTATATATGAGTTTCATAAATTTAAAGAGAGTTGCTTATGTAAGAAATTTTGAAAGAGTTTCATAAAAAAAATTTTTTTTTTGCCTTTTAGAGTGTAAGGATTATGAAATCTTTTTTTTTTACATATATAAATTTGATTATGTATATGAAAACTATTGGACATGCCCTTAATTATGATTATAAAAAAGATAGAGTGAAAACAAATGCACCTTTATGTCCAAATGCTTAATCTCACAATGTTAACCACTATTTTCAAAATGTCTAATACAATAATACTCTGTATTTTTAAAAGGTTGTTTTTTCTCCCTCTCAAGCCTCCAAATATATATTTAGATTGATCAATTTAAATATAAAAATATAAATATGTATTTTACATATTTAGATTGGTCAATCTGAACACAATTTGAAAGTTTATGAAAATATTGAAAGATGGGATAAGAAACCATCATTATAAAATGTAACATAAGAAGGAAGCTGCGAAAATACTCTCTAAGTTACAAAATATAAACAAAAATTAATCAAATAAAACATATATATATTTGGTTCAAAACTTAGAACTAAAATCATCTATTTTTTTAATCTATTTTTAAATATATTTTTGGGAGAGAAATAGTTAATATGCATGCATATAAACACAATAATACCCAATTACCTCAGTTTCTGGATGGTTTAGTTTAAGACTCTTACAAGCATGTTCGTTAAGATCCACTGCCCATCTCTGTTAAAAAAACAAAAATTAAATTAAATCAACTTAAAGACCAAAATAAAGAAACAAAGAATAACCGCTATTTTAATCCTGAAAAATATAAGATCATATTACTTTAATTTTTAATTCAGTTAAAAATTTAAGTTAATTTTATATTCATCAAAATAGAACTGAAAAAGATAAATATACTACTATAGAAGTTACTAAAACATATAATTTACTATTAAAAAAGTCAATGATCATTATAACGTCATAGACTAAATTGAAGTTTAATGATTTCACAATTAATTTAAATTTTTAAGTAAGTTAACAACCAAATTACAATTTTACTGAAATGGTAGTTTAATGAAACAAAAAACTACAATTAATTGTTTTCCAAATACAAGGAAAAGAACTCACTGTAACAATATTTGAACCAGACAAGATTCCACCTTGACATAAACCAGTTGACATTGCTCCACAACCAGAATATAAATCTAACAACTTCAGCTCTGGTTCTTTACTTTCTTCACTATGAAAAGTGTTTCCAATTTTAGAGTTCACCTCAGATCTTCCATTTACTTCAATTTCGGATGAAATAGTAGAGGAAGATTCGCTACCACCTTCCTTGCTTTCTGAGTTACAAATTTGTAAATAATATGAGAAGGAATTTAGAGCCCGTTTGTCAAAAAAAAATTTACAGAATAATCATTTTAAAGAGTTTCTATATGTTTGTCATAACTTTATGAAAAAAATCAAAATCTAAAAATAATTTAAAAACGATTAAATTTAGATGTTTAAATTTAAAAGTTGGTTTCAGCAGTTTATCATAAAAATCATTTTTTGTACTTAATTCTTTAAAAAAAATGTGATTTTCATTACCATTGACAAATCAATAATTTTTAACTTTATTAAAATTTTAACAAATAATCTCTAAATTATTATTGAATATTAAAATACTTCAATATAAATCCGCACCAAAATTACTTTTGATTATTTTAAATGTCTCAATAAAAATGCATATATAGTGGATAATAACATAAAAGGTCTAAAAACTAAAAAATCCAACTAAACAATAACTAAAATAAAAGTCTAATTAACATAAATTCTACATCTAACTTAAATATCTAAATTATCTTATCTATTTAAATCTAATTGTATCATCTATCATATACCCTCTTGTTTATTTTAAAAAAGAGTCTAAAGATAGAATCAAACCTGATGGTAATTTAACAAATGTGGAGTATGGCAGAAGATAGAGTGTGTCGCAGTAATAGTCGCAAGGTGGAATTACTTTCTTCTTTGCATCAAAATCCACCTGAAATAAAATTTAGTTATTACTAAATGCAAGAAATACAATAATTAATAACAATAATAATGATAATAAGGTTCATTACTTTAAAGTTTGTTGAACTATTTGAAACTTTTAAAATAAATCTCTAGTCTAAAATCATTTGTAATAGATTTTAGGAATTGTCAATAATTTACAATTAACGTTCAACTTTTTGATAGCATCCCAAAGTTTATAATGCTATTTAGGTTTATATACTACTTCCAACCTATCAAATAGCCGTTATTATACCACTATAACTTTATAATATGCAAATGGTTATTATTCTGCAATACACAATTTAATATAAAATATTGTCAAATAATAGTGACACTATAGCGTGGTAGCGGATTTTTGAACAAATAATTGATAACATTCCTCCCAACTTAGAAAGAACTTAATAAAATATATTATTTGATTGTTAAGATTTACAACTTTTTAATTTAAAGACTTCGTTACAAATTATTGACAAAACCAAAGTATTAATTACAAATTTTGTTAGTTTACATACCTATTTAAATTTAAATTTTAAAATAGCTCAAATATTTTCAGACACCTCTAAATAAAGTAAACTTAACAATGACAATTACAATTACAATAGAAAAAATAAAGAAATCAATTTAAAAAATAAACTTTCTAACTTACATTTAGTGGTAATCTAGCAATGTTTAACTTTTCAACAAGACAATCCAATGGGTTGTCATCGTGGACTTCTGAAAAGAATACTCGCTTTGGTTCAATCAGATGTCCAAGGTTTTGAATGACCTGCAATGTAGAACATATTCAAACTAAATAAATTACAGCTCAAACATAATTAACTGCTGACTGTAGAAAATAACAGTTTGTTCAAATTATATTATGCTATAGTGTTATAGCACCATAATAACGCATATTTGATAACACTTTGTATTAAGTGGTATATTACAAATCAAAAGCGATTAGTTCAAATTCCACCTTGTTGTTGCGCTATAGGGGGTAGTTGATAACAGTGACATAATTGTGTTTGAATCTCATATATATAAGATCTCAAAAGAGAAAACTTACTGTGTCCTTTGCTCTGTAATACCATTGTGCTGTGAAGTACAATCCTCCATCAACAGCCTCAAACATCTCAACAATTTTACAAATATAATTTTCTCCTCCTTCCTCCCCCTGAATATTAAAAGAACTATATCAATCATAGTTGGAATTGGCTAAGTATATAATATTCAAAGCTTCGTCAAAAAATATATATAATATTCAACTAGCAATTAGCAAAAAAAAGCTACACAAGAGGAGAGGTAAACGTGGGTGTGGTCACATATCTTTACATTATGAAGCAAAGTCCTCAATCCTCATAACCAAACACTTAGACATATATATACATCTAACGGCCCTTAAATATACATCTAACAGTTCAGGAACATAAAACTTTTATACAACTTCAATATGTGTGTGTTTAAGAGTATACCCATGAGTCTAATTTTAAAAAAAAATCATAAAATTTCTAAATTATTTTTTTTTGTTTTAAAAAGACTAACCACGAAACATGCACACAATAAAATGGAAAAACAAAAGTATCTCAAATTTTGAACACACATCTCAAAATACTTCATTAAACAAATTCAAACAAATGTATTGTAAGATTCATTTAAATATTGGTAAAAGTAGACAATAGTTTTATCAATGGCAGATTGTGGAAATAAGTGAGGCACAAAAAATACACTATATAAAATAGCGGATAGCGTTACAATCAAATAGCAAAAGCGGCGTAGAAGTCAAAATAAGTAATAAGTATCCGCTATACAATCAAATAGCAAAAGCGGCGTAGAAGTCAAAATAAGTAATAAGTATCTGCGATACAATCAAATAGCAAAAGCGGCATAGAAGTTAAAATAAGTACTAAGTAAATGGCGTGTTGCATACAAATGAAAAAAGGGAATGGAGTCATAGTACAACTTATATAAAATAGGACATGTTTGACAATCATACAAAATCTTAAATTTTATTATTTTTTAAAAACCTAAAATTCTGTTTTTTTTTCATTATTACCACTATTTCGGCTAGCAAAAATTGGAATAGCAATCGTTATTGTCCAAATAGTGATACTAGAATAGCATCACAGTTTTTATAGCAGATTCATCGGAATCTGCTACGATATAATGCCACTATTTGACAATAATAAATCTCTACTCATTCAAGATATCTAAGAAAATATAGACAATTGCTAGAATGAAAAAGTCATAATGGGGCATGTTTATCCTTGCAATACATGTAAACAGAAAGAAAAAAAAAAGTAGAAAATTGTATTTGAAGTTGAAATCAGAATATTGTATTTGAAGATAAGATGTTGAAATGAAATTTTCTATATTTTAAAATCAAACAGGATATTAGATCATGTAAACAAGTTATGAGACTATCGTTACTTCTGATCTAATACATGCCCTGATGTTAAATGACGTACACCAACACGACATCAACATATTTAATACATTTAATTAATTCATTTATTTCAAACTATTAACAATATTAATATATTAGCGTCATGCTCGCTATCTATATCACTATAAGTGCTTCATAGAGTGAGACAATGATAAATTTGAACTCAAGCATAAAGACTTCAATTATTTGAACTCACTTTCACATGGGCATCGTCGTTAAGTTTGTAAATTGTACACCCATCAATCTCTGCCTCTGTGTAGTGACATCGAGCTTGAATAATCTCTTCATCGTCACTACTATGCATAAAAACAACATCAAAAAAAAAAAAACATTACAAATTGGCACCAAACCAACAAATATTTGTTAATATTACAAAATATGAAATTACAAGTCTCACAATTTACAATATACCTATTAGACTTCGATTTCGTGGATTGCTTCTTTTCCTAAAACACAAACAAAACATAATTAAAATATAATAACAACGGCAAAGAGTAAACAAATGAAGATTCAAATCGTGAATTAGAGAAAATATTTTCCACCATGATCTAAGAGGTAAAATACATATGAACAAAAAAATAGGCAAAGTGTTCATACAATTATATTCGTTTCAACAATAATTTACACATAAATAAATGACTTTATAACCAAATTAACATAATTTTGATACCAAAATTTGTAAACGCAAAACTCTAACAATTCTTCACTTGAAAATTTGAACAAACATAACCAAAAATAAATTATCCTACATTGTAAACAAACACGTATATATGGAAAGTTACCTTTTCTTGATACCGATTTGGCCATCGGCGTTTAGCTTCTTCGTCGGAAACCGGATCTCCAACAAATCTGGAATTAGAACTTTCATCTTCACTATCTCTGTTACCGTCAACATTCAAATCAGCAGCATCATTTTTTTCGTTTTTTTCAACTGCACGTGAAGCTGCTACAACTTCAGAAGTTTTCAGATTCGTCTTTCTCCTGGATTTGTTCGGAGTCTCGCCGGAAATTGAATCAGCGGCGACAGTTACAGCATCCACAGAGGAAGAAGAAGATGACCTAGTTTTGCGCTTACTCGGCATGGTAACGGAATAGATTAAGATAAATGATAGATCGAGATTGTGAAAATTGGAGAGAAATGTGAAGTTATTTATAAGAGGCGCTGAAAACTTTTGAACATTTTTGGTGGAAGCGGGAAGACGAAATTCAAGGGTGTGTTGGAATCAATGATTGCGCGGTTGAGGTTCTGGGCTTTTTCTATTGGGCTGATGGGCTTTTATTGTTGACACTTCAAAGGGATTTTGTTAGAAAAACGATGTGTCAATTTGTGTGCAAGCTTCTATGTTGTTCTTTCCATTCAATAGTAGTAGTTTTGTAGTGATAGTATGATTTATTAGGTATAGGCACTTAATCATTGCTTATGAGTATTGAAAAAATTTAGATAAGTGTGTTTTAATATACAGGTGAATAAGAGTTTGCAGGGAAGTTTGAATCGTGAGAGACTTTTAACTAATGAGAAGTGTGTTCACTGTAGTACGATTCAATATTTTGTTTGTGGTAATGAGTTTGAATGTGTATTGTATGTTCTTCAAGATTTCGAATTGCGTAAGGAATATTTTGATGTTCTAATTACATCAGATAATTGGAGTCGTTTTTTTGTGTCTGGTCTTTTTATGGTTTGAGTGGAATTTATCTCATGATCACATTGGTTGATCGTCTTGTAGTTGTTATATTCTTTTTGCAGTTGCTACTTCGCTCATTTGGAAGGATTGTGGTTCCCTAGTATTTAACTGTAGATTTGGGGTTAATAATAATATTTTGTTTCGTATACAGAGTCTTGTATGTTTGATTACTATTGATAGTGATTATTGTTTGTATTTGGACGGGAAATGGAACAAGGTGGAAGTGGATAGCCTTAGAAGCCTCTTCTTGATAGTGTGTTAAAATTGAATGTGGATGATTCTCATACTGTCAGCATGCATATTTGTCTACTTATTGTCATCCGATTAGAGCCTCAAATGGTACTTTAGTTAGTGATTTTTATTGCAGTATTATGAGTTGTGATGCGATATTTGTTGAAATGTGGGGTTTGCTTGTTGGGATGAAACTAGCTCGTTGGCGCAAAATATCATTTGTCATTATTGAAATGGATTCACAATTAATTGTAAACCTTATCGACAATATAAATTTATTCATTGTCTATCTCATGCCTCCATTGTTTTGGATCATTCGTTGATGTGGCTACCTAATCAGAACAACGTTGTAGTTCACACTTTTCACGAAGTAAGTAGAAATGTTGACATTGTAGTTAATATAGGTATAGAGGCAATGATAACATCTTTTGTCAAACTTTTACTACTCGTATCATTCGTTTATTAGGTATTTATATTAGACATGACCTATTAGTAGTCTCCATGTTTAATTTCATTTGTTGTAAGACTTTTTTAAAATATTGGTAAATGTAGACTACAGTTTTATTAGTAACGGATTGCGGAAAATAGCGAAGCACAAAAATTACACTATGTAAATTAGCGGATAGCGTTGCAGTCAAATAGCAAAGGCCGCATAGAGGTCAAAATAAGTAATAAGTAAATTATATACAGTAAAGGCATGTTGCATACAAATGAAAAAAGGGAATTGAGTTATAGCATAACTTATATAAAATAGGATCATGCAAAATCTTATGTTTTATTATTTTTTTAAAAACCTAAAATTCTTTTTTTTGGCTATTTCGATTAGCAAAAATTGGAAAACCAATCATTATTGTCCAAATAGCAATACTAGAATATAGTCACAGTTTTTTATAGTGGATTCATCAAAATATGTTATGTTATACCAGTTTTGTGCTGATATGTGACAACAATAAATCTCTCCCCATTCAAGATATCTAAGAAAATATAGATGATTGCTAGAATGAAAAAGTCATAGTGGGGCATGTTTGTCCTTGCAATACATGTAAACATAAAGAAAAAAGAAAAGAAAAAAAAGAGTGGAATATGTATTTGAAGTTAAAATGTTGAAATGAGATTTTCTATATTTTAAAATCAAACAGCATATTAGATCATGTAAGCAAGTTATGAGACTATCGATACTTTTGATCCGATGCATGTCTCGATGCTAAATGACATACACCAACACGATACCAACATATTTATTACATTCAATTAATTAATTAATTTCAAATTATTAACAATATTAATGTGTTAGTGTCATGTACAATGTCTATATCACTATATGTGCTTCATAGAGTGAGACAATGATAAATTTGAACTCAAGCATAAAGGCTTCAATTATTTGAACTCACTTTCACATGGACGTCATCGTTAAGTTTGTAAATCGTACACCCATCAATCTCCTCCTCTATGTAATGACGTCGAACTTGAAGAATCTCTTCGTTGTCATTACTATGCATAAAAGAAAACATTACAAATTGGCGTCAAACCAACAAATACTTGTTAATATCACAGTAATATGAAATTACAATTCTCACAATTTACAAACATACCTATTCGACTTCGATTTCGTGGATTGCTTCTTTTCCTAAAACACAAAAACATTATTTTCGCAAAATATCATTTGTCATTATTGAAATGGATTCACAATTAATTGTAAAACCTTGTCCACAATACAAGTTTATTCATTGCCTATCTCAAGCCTCTATTTTGTATGATCATTCACTTGATGTGGCTACATGATTGGAACATTGTTGTAGTTCATACTTTTCGCGAAATAAGTATAAGTGTTGACACCGTAGTTAATATAGGTATATAGGCAGTGACAACAACTTTTGTCAAACTATTACTACTCATATCGTTCGTTTATTAGGTATTTTGTATTAGACACGACCTAATAGCCTTCATGTTTAATTTCATTTGTTGCTTAATCTTTTTTATCTATAAAAAAGTGAATAACAATTACAAAAAAGAACATGATTCTCATATTGTCAGCATGCATATTTGTCTACTTATTGTCATCTGATTAGAGGCTCAAATGGGTAAGGAATAATGTATGTTATTAAAGACTTCAAGTTGGGTAAGAAATATTTTGATATGCTAATTACATTAGATAATTAGAGTCATTTTTTCGTGTTTGGTCTCTTTTTTTATGGTTTGAGTGGAATCTGTCTCATGATTGCATTGGTTGATCGTCTTGTAGTTGTTATATTCTTTTTGTAATTGCTACTTTGCTCGCTTGGAAGGATTGTGATTCCCTAATATTTAACTGTAGATTTGGAATTGATAATAATATTTTGTTTCGTATGCAAAGTCTTACGTGTTTGATTACTATTGATCATGGTTATTGTTTGTATTTGGATGGAAAATTGAACAAGGTGGAAGTGGATATCCTTATAAGCCTCTTCTTGATAGTATGTTCAAATTGAACGTGGATGATTCTCATACTTTTATAGCATGCATATTTGTCTACTTATTGTCATATGATTAGAGGCTCAAATGGTACTTTAGTTAGTGATATTTATTGTAGTATTATGAATTATGGTGCGATATTTGTTGAAACGTGGGACTTGCTTGTTGGGATGAAACTAGCCTGTCCACGTAAATATCAATTGTCATTGTTGAAATGGATTCACAATTAATTGTAAACCTTATCCACGATACAAGTTTATTCATTGTCTATCCCAACCCGCTATTGTTTAGGATCATTCGCCTAATGCGGCTACATCATTGGAACATTGTTGTAGTTCATACTTTTTGCGAAGTAGGTATAAGTGTTGACATCGTAGTTAATATAGATATATAGGTAGTGTCAACAACTTTTGTCAAATTATTACTACTCATATCTCTCGTTTATTAGGTATTTATACTAGATATGACCTCTTGGTAGTAGTCTCGATGTTTAATTTATTTTGTTGCTTTTTTTTTATTATCTATAAATGAGCAAATAACAATTACAAAAAAGAACATGAAGATTGTAAAATAATGATGACGACGATAATAATAATAATAATATTATTATTATTGCATTCTTCCTCTTCCTGAAAAATGGTGAAAAGCCAATTTGGGGTGAGGTGATAGTAAAGTTAATGAGTTTTATGTTGCAATGCTTATAAATACATTTTCATACTCAAACTATTACTGCTACTAATAACAACAAGAAAATCATATGCAAGTGTAAAGGCCGTCGTCGAAGCCATAATTTCACTTGACTTGCGTTGTATGAGAGAGTTTTGACAAACCATACACGACATAGGTGGAACCCACAATCTCTATTGAGTGCAATTGGTGTACTGACACTAAAGAAACTTTGATTCATGTGTTGTGGGATTGTCGATAGGCGACACAATTATCAAAAAGCTAAGTAGCGGTCCATGTTTATGATATCATGTTGGCACATGTGGAAATGGGGGAACAAAGCAAATTTTAAAGAGGGATTTCAACGTCCAAAAAACCTAACCAAAACAATCTTGCATATTGTGAAAGCCATTGAGAATGGCAACCATGTGAATAAGAATGTAAATATGTTAAGATAAGAGATCATGCGTGTCAGTTGGAGTCGACCAGATAATAACTAAATCAAGCTCAGTTGTAATGGTACTTACAAGAATTCTACATCCATTGCTAGATGTAGAAGTCTTTTTCAGAAAATTGGATTAAGGGTATGCGTGAAAAATTGGTATGTGTAATGCTCTCACTGCTGAGATGTGGGTAATGTTGCATGGAATTAGTTTGGCAAAGAGGATTACAAACTTAGTGGTCGAGAGTGACTCTAAAGTCTTGATAGATATGCTATGTAAAGAGAACGTGGATGACCACGATTTTCCAACCTTAGTTTGGAGAATCAAAAAGATAACTCACCATAATTGTTATATCAAGCTCAACCATGCACGACGTGAAGTAAATCACTGTGTAGATTAATTAACCAATTATAATACTACTTTAAACAACATTTATCTTTTCATTATCCCAACTCTTATTTTGAATGAATTGAAGATATTTGAGTTACTTGTTAATTGTTTTTACGTTGCTTTTCAGCTTTAAATATTTTTTGTACAAAGAAAAAATTAAATTTACATTAACATCCTTAAAATGTTTTGTATTTTACCAAATCAAAAGATATTTTAAAATAAGTCGCATGTTCCTCTTTTTTTGGGCCTTTAAACCCTCTCTTGTAATAATTATTTCTTATTAAATAAAATTATTTTACACACTAAATGCATATCCAATAAAATCTAAATAAAAATAAAATCTAAATAAATTTTTTGTTTTAACGGTAAATAAAAACCTGAAAATCTTTTTCCCCAAGCTTCACATCACATATAATTGTTTGATAAATCCTTTATTTATTTATGAATTATGAATTAATTAACAATTTTTTAGTAGCTTCTCATAGATACAGAGAGAGAATCCCCAACTAACACACCATTCTTCTCTTTCACTCAAAAACCAAACCCTAATCAAACTACACACCGTTTTGATAAAAATATGGGAACACCGGAAACTTCCAGAGAACCATGTCCCGATCGCATCCTAGACGATATCGGCGGCGCCTTCGGAATGGGATCCGTCGGCGGCTCCGCTTTCCACTTCCTCAAAGGTCTCTACAATTCCCCTAAAGGTGACCGTTTAATCGGCGCAACACAAGCTGTTCGTCTCAACGCACCACGAATCGGCGGTAGTTTCGCCGTTTGGGGTGGACTTTTCTCGTCATTCGATTGTACTATGGTTTACGTTCGTCAGAAAGAAGATCCATGGAATTCGATCGTTGCCGGTGCTGCTACCGGTGGTTTTCTTGCCATGCGTCAGGGTTTTGCTGCTTCGGCGAGGTCCGCGGCGTTCGGAGGTGTTCTTCTTGCGCTTATTGAAGGCGCTGGAATTGCGCTTAATAAGTTTCTTAGTGCACAACAGCCTTTGCCGATTTTGATGGAGGATATGCCGCCGCCATCGCCGTCGGAATTGGAGGCGAATAACAACGGCGGAGTAGGGAAGTCGTGGTTTGGTGGATTTTTCGGTGGAGCAAAGGAAGAAAAGAGGGATGGGGGAAGTGAGGTGAAGATTCTTGAAAGTTTTGATGCTCCTCCTGTGCCTAAATTTGAATACAAGTGAAATTAGGGTTTGGTTTTTGAGGTAGTTTTGTTTTTGTTTTGAAATTAAAAAAATTAGGGGTTTGTTTTGAACCTCTATTAGTGATTGTCGATTTCTTGGTTTTCTATTATGCCTTAAATTAATTACATGGTTAATCCTATTTAAATTAAAACAATAATGATGTGGAACAAACAAGTGCAGTAGTATACTTTCATTACAATGATTTTTTTAATTTTGTTATAATTAGTGTAAGTATATTAGATTACTAGTGGCTTAATTACAGTGTGTTTAAATTAAATGCCTCCTTTTACTGTGATATTTCTTATGTTTTGATGTCTAATTGCTTGAATTTTGATTATTTGTTACTTGAATGAGTTTGTGGGGAATTTGGTTCATAAGAATAATGAAATAGCAACTTCCTTGCCAAGTAAATGTTGCAAACATAATCTTTGAACTTTCTATCATATGGCATGTCTCTTTCCAATTTACTAATATCTAGGTCTTTTCTATTTCTCTTGTAGTTTTCCTAGGCCTTCCCCTTCCTCTAGCAATTTAACTATCCCTTCAATTGTTTTACTCTCTTCACTACAAAACCTATAGGTCTCTCCGCATGTCCAAACCACCTAAGCCGAGCTTCTACCATCAATCTACTATAGGTGTTACCCAAACTCTCTATCTTGTCAAGTCTTTCCACACATCCAACATAACGTTTGCATTTCTGCCATGCTTATTTTATCTTCATGTTCGATTTTTACTCCCCAACACTTACTTTAAGGGTTGGTATTTCAACACACTCTTGATCTGTTATATGTGTGTTTGTGACATCAACTAGTATTAATTTTTTCATCAATGGTTGATTTAATGATTTTACGTATCTTAAACTTAAGGGGTAGTTGTTCGCTTTAGAGGACTCTAATATGAAACGTATGATGTTAAGAAGATATGGGAGAGTAGTTAGATAGGTGATATGTGAGAGTAAAGAGGTTGTGTTTTACAATGTTTATTTGGTTGGCAGTTGACATAAGACATTGACCTATACCTTAATATTATGTAAAACACGATATGGTGCTATAAAATGACCGAAATTTGGGGTTCAAAGAAAGAAAGATTGAATTGAACCCATTGAGGGTCTACTATTTTGTAGCAGTCATATCTTATATTTGCATGATGTTGATTTCATGAATCACTTGTGACCTTCCTATTAACATGACAACATCTCTTATGATTGTGTTAAGGCTCTCCTCTCTCCTGATTTGAACTCTAATATTTAGTGCAGCAAAACCCTTGATCACTTCTTTATTGCTGAATCCATTAGATCTTGTAGGTTTTTGTCACAATTTGGGATTTGTTTTTGTTGGATTTATCTTTCCAGTATGATTATGCATAATTGGTATTACTAGTAGTAGATAGAATGGTAGCATTGAAGATGTGTTCGAAGAGTTTAATAGGTAGTTGACTTGGTCGTTGTTTATGCTGGTGGAGGCTAATGACTCTGAATTCTGTGATGTTGTGTATGTCATGTTCATTCAATTTCTGCATATTTTTTATGTTTATACTGTTTACTCCATGACAACAATTGGTTTCATTTCAATTCTTCACTAGATCATTAGTTTATTGGGAAAAATAGGTGTTAGTGACACAAGTTAGCATTAATGAGCATCATTTCTTTGACATGTATGTACTGTAATTTTTATCTCACTATCTTATTGAGTAGGAGGAATTAAATTGTTATTAACCAAGATACTGTCCACTAGCTGTGCACGACTTCAGGCACAAGTTGCGTGGTTTTGGCATTTATTTTAGCGTTTTGTTAACAAATGTCTTTAGGGCACTTAAGCACTTAATTAAGGAGTAAAAATGAAAGTTTTGTATTTTATCATTAGTGGTTTTCACAATTGAGTGTGACTGTGTGAGGTTGAGAGGCACTGATTCCCTTTGTAGACCATAATTGTCAATGTCTTCCACTGGGGTACCACTAATTGTCTCCTGTGATGTTGATATGGTGTTATGCCAACTTCCAAAGGTCTATTTTTCAACAAAGGTGTGCTGCATGGCTAGAAAATACAAACATGAATATGACCAAAGAGAATCATATCTACCATGATTGCTATGCAAATTCAAGAAAATTATTTTCCTTTTGGTCTTATATATGATTTTTTTATAAACAAATATTAAAAATTAATGGTTATGTTAGTTTTTTGAGATTGTACGCATAATCTCTTTTTTAATACTCTTTTGGCGTTGTTAAGTTACCTACCGAGCTACCTTCGAAAGTTTATATATGACTATTTCAAACAAAGTGGTTGAACTAAAGTGATTTTTTGTTAAAGATGAATTGTTTAGAAGAATTTGAATTTGAATCATAGCTGAAATAATCATTATCTGAATTTACTCTGTCAAATTTCAAATTACCAATTTCTTTTCCTTGGAATCCATAAAGTTAAGAAAAAGAATATAAGAAAAACAAAATATCATCACATCATAGATTTTAAAGATGTGCTTGTAATGAATGGATTTGACTGGTTGACTTGCATTATAATTCAGTCCACATTAAAGTATAATTGACGATGACATGAGTATGTAATTAATTAATTGATGTTGGTCTCTAATAATTGATTAGTTTCTCTAAAGCATAAACTATTGGTGAAGGTAATCTTTTCTCCTTCAAATGTATTGAGCATCGTGACAATCTCTATTTGTTTTAGAAATCAATCACATAGAATTGATTTTGCCTTTAGAATTAATTTTAACTTGAAACTATAATTTGTAGCTTTTGAGTCTTTTAAGCGTTATTTTACATCGAAATTTATTGTTCAATTTACTTTTACGTAAATGTATCCAAACATAAATCACTTCACATTCAAGTCACTTTTAAGAAAAATCAATTTTACTAAATGAATTAATTCAAAACTATTTTTTGTCACCACAATATGTACTTACAAACTACTAGAACTAGTACAGTCTCTTATCCACATGCTTACATTGAGAAATGAGGAGTGTCCAAGTTTCCAACCAAGCAAATAATTTTAAGCTAGTGAAACACTTCTTCACCCTTCTTTGCATATTCAACTCCTCTTGAAATTTGAACTACAAAAAAAACTCAACACACACACATGACAGTATTAGTCAAATTTTCACTTTACTTTCATGTAGCCATGTTTCTAATTTTAAGCCATGCAAATAATTCTAAGTCTCAATATCATTTTCATGTTGAAGAACATTTAATCTTATTGAAGATAAAGTTCCACCTACAAAATCCATCTTTTCTTACTCATTGGAACACATCAAACACCTCTTACTGTTCTTGGCCAGAGATAACTTGCACAAGTGGTTCTGTCACAGGGTTGACTTTAGTCAACTCCAACATAACACAAACTACACCCTTTTTCCTATGTGACCTAAAAAACCTCACACATGTTGATTTCCACAAGAATTTCATTCCTGGTGAGTTTCCAAAAATTTTATACAAGTGTTCCAAGTTGAAGTATCTTGACTTGTCAATGAACAACTTTGTTGGTGAAATTCCTTATGATGTTCATAGTTTGGTTAATTTGCAATATCTCAACCTTGGTGCAACAAATTTTAGTGGTGACATTCCTTCTAGTATTGGAAGGATGAAAGAATTGAGATTTCTTGCACTTCAATATTGTTTGTTTAATGGAACCTTCCCTTATGAGATTGGAAACTTGTTGAATCTTGAAACATTGGATTTGTCATCAAACAACATGTTTTTGCCTTCTAAGTTGCCAATGAATTTGACCAAGTTGAAAAAATTGAAGGTTTTTCATATGTTTGGTTCAAATTTGGTAGGTGAAATACCTGAAGATATTGGAGAAATGGTTGCATTGGAGAATTTGGATCTATCAGAAAATAATTTAACTGGAAATATTCCAAGTGGTTTGTTTATGCTAAAGAATCTTAGCATAGTATACCTTGATAGAAATAGTTTCTATGGTGAGATACCAAGTTTTGTTGAAGCAATGAATTTGATAGAAATTGATCTTGCTGAGAATAATCTTACAGGAAAAATACCAAATGATTTTAGTAAGCTGAAAAAGTTAACATGGTTAGATTTGTTCATGAACAATTTGTCAGGAGAGATTCCACAAAGCATAGGAAATCTTCCATCTCTAATAGGTTTTAGTGTCTTCAAGAACAAACTTTCAGGTACACTTCCTAATGATTTTGGTCTTTACTCAAAGCTTGAATATTTTCATATTGCAACCAACAGTTTTAATGGAAGGTTACCTGATAATTTGTGTTATAATGGTAAGTTACATAGTTTAAATGTTTATGAAAATCACTTAAGTGGTGAGTTGCCAAAATCACTTGGAAATTGTAGTAGCCTTGTGGAGCTGAAAATTTACAAAAATGAGTTTTATGGTAAAATTCCTAGTGGTCTTTGGAGTACTAATAATTTGGTTACTTTCATGGTAAGTCATAATAAGTTCAGTGGTGAGCTTCCTCAAAATTTGTCTTCAAATGTTTCACTTTTTGACATAAGTTACAATAAGTTTTATGGTAGAATTCCAAATGTTGTATCTTCATGGACTAATATGGTTGAGTTTATAGCTAGCAAAAACTTTCTTAATGGAAGTGTTCCTCAAGAGCTAACAAATCTTTTTAAGCTAGAAAGATTGTTGCTTGATCAAAATCAGCTCAAAGGGTCACTTCCATTTGATGTAATATCATGGAAGTCCTTAGTGACTCTAAATTTGAGCCAAAACCAACTTTTTGGAGAAATTCCAAATTCAATTGGTCATTTACCTTCCCTTAGTGTTCTTGATCTGTCACAAAATCAATTCTCTGGCCAAATACCTTCTATACCTTCTAGAATCACCAATCTTAATCTATCTTCCAATAATTTGACAGGTAGAGTTCCTACTGAATTTGATAATTCAGCTTTTGATAGAAGCTTTTTGAACAATTCTGGTTTATGTGCTTATACAAAAGCACTTAGTCTCACCCTTTGCAATTTTAGCCTTGAAAAGCCAACAAAAACTTCACATTGGTCTCTTGGTTTGATCATTGGCCTAATTGTGGTAGCTTTCTTGTTGGCTTTGTTAGCATCATTCATGATTATCAAACTTTACACAAAAAGAAAACAAGCATTGGACAATTCATGGAAGCTCATTTCATTTCAAAGGCTGAACTTCACAGTATCAAACATAGTGTCCTCATTGACAGAACAAAATATCATTGGCAGTGGTGGATTTGGAACCGTATACCAAGTTCTGGTTGATGGTTCAAGCAATGTTGCTGTGAAAAAAATCATGAGTAACAGAAAGTTAAGGCAAAAGCTTGAAAGTTCATTTCATGCAGAAGTTAAAATATTGAGCAGCATTCGACATCGAAACATTGTGAAGTTGTTGTGTTGTATCTCAAATGATGATTCCATGATGCTTGTGTATGAGTATTTGGAAAACAGTAGCCTAGACAAGTGGCTGCACAGCAAGAATAAGTCATCAGCTATGTCGGGTTCGGCTCGTCGACATGTTGTCCTTGATTGGCCAAAGAGATTGAAAATAGCCATTGGTGTTGCTCATGGTTTGTGCTATATGCATCATGATTGCTCGCCTCCGATTGTTCATCGCGATATAAAAACAAGCAACATTCTTTTGGATTCTGAGTTCAATGCAAAAGTTGCTGATTTTGGTTTGGCTAAGTTGTTGATGAAGCCAGGACAGTTTAACACCATGTCAGCTGTTATTGGATCATTTGGTTATATGGCTCCAGGTGAAAAATCAGCAACATATGAAAATTCTTCAGTTTTTTCTTAGTAACAAATATATTCTTTATAAATAACTTATTTAACAGCTGATAGCATAGTAGGCGCTTATAAGTTATAACATAAGTGCTTATATATAAACTGTTTTTTTGACACAAGGTAAAATAAAGTCAAACGGTTTTTATGTAAGCTATAAACTGTTTTCATAAGCTATAATCTCTTCCAAATAGATTTGTAAGTGCTTATGTCAATAGATACGTTCAAATAAGCTAATCCAAATAGACTTTCTATGCATGATTTTACAATGTCAATCAATTATAATCGTTAGATCACTAAAAATGTTTGATTTTAATTATACCTATCTTTAAAGTCATACAAAATATGATGTAAAAAGTTTTGATATGACAGTGCATTAAAATTAATCTATTTTTTTCTATTAGAATAAGTTTGATCTAAATGTGTTTTTTGATGCCTCTGACGTCAATTTATTGGGCACACGTGGCACGTTAAGGACTAAAAAGTAACAAGTTTTGAATTTGCAGAGACTGAATTCAAACAAAAAAATCTATAGGGACCAAAAACAAAAACTATATAATTATAGGGACGAAAACCATATTTAAACTTTAATCTAAGTTTGATCTAAATGTGTTTTTGTGATGCTTGAATCGCAGAATATGTTCAAACAACTAGAGTCAATGAAAAAATTGATGTGTTTAGCTTTGGTGTTATCCTATTGGAACTAACAACTGGTAAAGAAGCTACTTATGGTGATGAACACTCATCACTTGTAGAATGGTCATGGAGCCATGTTCATGGAGGAAGCAATATAGAAGAGCTTTTAGACAAAGATTTTGTGGAACCAAGTTACTTGGATGAAATGTGCAGCATTTTCAAACTTGGTATAATGTGTACTACTACACTTCCTTCTAGTAGACCTTCCATGAAAGAGGTGTTACACATATTGCTTAGATGTGAAGGAGGGCTTGTGTTTGGACAAAGAAATGTTGAAGAATATGATGTTGTTCCCTTTCTTAAGAATTCAAATAGGTTGGATGTTGTTGATAGTGATAGTGATTAAGAAACTAGTGGAACTCATCCAATATTTTTTTGGTTACTCTTTTATTGGTGTAAAGTATTTATCGACTTTCTGTTGATAAATTTGATTGACCATCTTTAATGAAGTCTTACCTTTCAATTATATTTTTTCTATTCATCTTTATTGGTTGTCGGTTGTCACGTTTGTTTGTATATCTCATATTTTATAATACTCATTTTCAATTTTATTTTATATAATATAAGAGTAAGTATAGTGATAGATTTGTTGAAAATAATATGTCTAAATATCTTTAGAATTTTTTTTATTTAGATTTATATTTATATTTTGATTTAAAAATATTTAAAATTTAGAATAAGATATGATTAGAATATATAATTTATATTTCTGTTAAGAATATATTTAGAATTTGTTCCTTATTTTGAGAATTTGGTATATTTTTATATAACAATTTAGCTCTATATAGAGCGATGAATAAAAATTTAGAATAATGAAATTTTACACTAAAAAAGATATTTTTCCATATAAAATATATCACATATAATTCTGCTTCCACAAACAATAAAAAAAACTTCATCAAAAATTCGACTGAATATAATATCTCATATCGTAGAAAATTAAGATCCAAAAATAATATGTATAAACACAAGCAATGGAACTATAATATTTTTGTCTCATGAACAAAGTTCACATGATCACCAAGAAAGTTTCCAATTTAAGTCCAAAATTATGCATAGCATCATTTAAGTTTCCAATGCGATCCTATATGTAGCTTTCAAATTAAGTGATGATAGCTAAATGACACCATTACTTGTATGTCTTTTTTGTACCATTGTTGCTTTAGAGTTGCAATTGAAAAGTCAAAAGTCAAAAGCATAAAACAGTCTAAAAGAAAAATGTATTTCATGTGAGGTGTGTGGACCATGCATAATTATTAGGGGTGTTCAAAAAAACCAAAAACTAAATCAAATTGTTAAACCGAACTGAACCGAATTGTTTTTGAACTGAACTGATTTATAAAAATTGAGAACCAAACTGTTTTCGAACTGATTTTTTTAAGCTAGAACCAAACTGGTTTTTAGTTAAAAAAACTGAACCGAACCAGTTTTTAGTTCGAAAAACTAGAACCGGATTTTTTTAGAAGTAATTAAGGGTAATTATGTAAAATTTGGCCTATATGAACAAAAAAAATATTAAACCAGTTCGGTTCGATTCAAAGTAATAAACCGATTCACCAGTTTATAAACCAGTTCGGTTTGGTTTTTTGAACTGAAAATCAGTTCGGTTCAGTTTTCTCAAATTAAAAATCAGTTCGGTTCAGTTTTCAAATGGTTCTAATTCAAAACTGAACTTTGCCCACCTCTAATAATTATGATAACAACAAACTATTTTTGTATTAAGATTCTAGGACATTGTCTTCTACATGTGAAGTTGATTTGGTATATGTGGTCTATGACTTTTCCTTTATATGCTCCCACTTATTGCTATGATCTCCGTCACACTTGAAAGAAAAAAAATGGTCTAAAACAAAAAGTGTCACATTAGTTTTGTTTTTCACCTCAAACTAATTTTTTAAAGTATTTGTGTATTGTACCTAATGTTAATCTTTAATTTTAATATGAGACTTTTTGTTCTATCAGAATAATGACACTCTTATTTTGAGTTTTGTGTAAGGTCTTATAATTTTGATTTTGATATAAGGTGATTTAATGAGTAGAAGTGTATGAGTATAATTTGTAAATTCTTAACTTTAATTTTTAAATAATGTGAAATTTTTTAGTGTATTATAATAATTTTAATGTATTTATTTTTAATTATATTATCTAGTTAATATTATACTTATCACACCCAAATTATTATTTCACAAATTTGTATTTATGATAATAAGAATATATCAATAATTAATAAAAATAATTCAATAAAATAACATTATCTTTCTTTTATTTATATTTTGATAACGATGAAGTAATATTATGTTTTCATTTTCTATCTCAGATGATTTTTCTTAACCCTTTTGTTCTGAGAGCGATGGCACCAGAATAAATTTCCACAAAAATAAGTAAAATTAGACAAAAATTATTTTAATTAAAATTTAAACTTAGATTATCCAACGGATTTGTTTTTAACTATTTCATACTTTTCGTACACTGTTTAACTACCATTTTTATATTTTTAAACCATTGCAAAATTTGAAACGTACCTTACGCTTGGTCAATTTGACCAAAGTTTTCACACTACAAGTTTTCATGGATTTTGAACTTGTTCTTATCTGTTTTAGGGTGGTTTAACTCTTAGAACATTGGAAAAAGTTATTACTATTTTTTTTTATTTAAAAATATTGTTAAATTAAAATGACGACACAAAAACTACTTTTTTTAAGCTTCTGTAAAATTATAATAGTGCTACAGTAATTTCAATTACACGTCAATCTAAATATACATTAAATAATTTGAACTTAAATAAATTATATATTTTAAATTCATTTTATTTTCTAATTTAACCCTTTACCTAAACTTTCTTTTGTGTGAATTTTTACCCAATCCTTTAAATATCACTATTGTTCAAACTTTGGTGTTGTAAACAAACTATCTCACACATTCCATCAAAAAAAGATTGGTCTTTTGACCCTATTACCCACCAAATTTGAATATAAAATTATTTTGATTTTAACAAACCAACAATTCTCAACTTTTTCAAAGTCAAACACTTCATTCCATAAACACTACAAATTACAAAAACCATTTTCCTCCTCTTTGCAACTTCTTTTCAATGCAATAACTAAAAACCCCAAAGAAAAAAAAAGAAAAAAAATTCTCAAAACCCAAATGAAAAAATCAAATCTTTTTTCATTTCACTATCTTCTAACAATTTTTCTCATCATTCTAATCCATGCAAAATCTCAATCTCATTACAATCTTCATGATGAAGAACATGAAACCCTAATGAAGTTAAAACAACACTTTGAAAATCCATCAAAACTAACTCATTGGATTTCATCAAACACTTCTCATTGTTCTTGGCAAGAAATCATTTGCACCAATGGTTCAATCACAAAACTGAATCTTTTTGACACCAACATAAATCAAACCATACCACCTTTCATATGTGATCTCAAAAACCTAACACATGTTGATTTCAACAACAATTTCATACCTGGAATGTTCCCAACATATCTCAACAATTGTTCAAAATTGGAGTATCTTGATTTGTCAATGAACAATTTTATTGGTAAAATTCCTGATGAAATTTTCACTTTTTCTAATTTGAAGTATCTTAATCTTAGTTACAATAATTTAACTGATGATATTCCTAAAAGTATTGGAAGGATGAAAGAATTGAGGTTTCTTGCACTTCAAGCTTGTTTATTTAATGGAACTTACCCTGATGAGATTGGAAACTTGTTGAATCTTGAAACATTGGATTTGTCATCAAATTCAATGTTTTTGCCTTCTAAGTTGCCAATGAATTGGACCAAATTGAGTAAATTGAAGGTGTTTTATATGTATGACTGCAATTTGTTTGGTGAAATGCCTGAACCAATGGGAAAAATGGTTTCTTTGGAGAAACTTGATGTTTCACAAAATGGTTTAACTGGAAAAATTCCTAGTGGTTTGTTCATGCTGAAGAATCTTTCCATATTGTTTCTTTCGAGAAACAATCTTTCTGGAGAGATACCTAGTTTGGTTGAAGCGTTGAATTTGACTATCATTGATCTTACGAGGAACCGTCTTACAGGAAAAATTCCAGATGATTTTGGAAAGCTGCAAAAGTTAACAGGCTTAGCTTTATCTGTGAATAACTTGTCAGGCAAGATACCACAAAGCATAGGTAACCTTCCATCTTTGATAGATTTTAAGGTCTTTATGAACAATTTGTCGGGTACTCTTCCTTCTGATTTTGGCCTTTACTCAAAGCTAGGAACTTTTCTTATTTCTACAAACAGTTTTAGTGGAAGGTTACCGGAAAATTTGTGCTATCACGGTGAGTTACTTAATTTAGCTGTTTATGAAAATCACTTAAGTGGTGAGTTGCCAGAATCACTTGGAAATTGTAGCAGCCTTGTGAAGCTGAAAGTTTACAATAATGATTTTTATGGAAAAATTCCTAGTGGTCTTTGGAATATTAATTGTGTGGATTTCATGGTAAGTCATAATAAGTTCACTGGTGAGCTACCTCAAAATTTGTCTTCAAGTATTACACTTTTTGACATAAGTTACAATCAGTTTTATGGTGAAATCCCAAATGGTGTATCTTCTTGGACTAATGTGGTTGAGTTTATAGCTAGCAAAAATTTTCTTAATGGAAGTGTTCCTCAAGAGCTAACAAATCTTTTTAAGCTAGAAAGATTGTTGCTTGATCAAAATCAGCTCAAAGGGTCACTTCCATTTGATGTAATATCATGGAAGTCCTTAGTGACTCTAAATTTGAGCCAAAACCAACTTTTTGGAGAAATTCCAAATTCAATTGGTCATTTACCTTCCCTTAGTGTTCTTGATCTATCACAAAATCAATTCTCTGGCCAAATACCTTCTATACTTCCTAGACTCACAGTTCTCAATCTATCATCCAATCATTTGACAGGTAGAATTCCTAGTGAATTTGAAAATTCAGCATATGATAGAAGTTTTTTGAATAATTCTGGTCTATGTGCTGATACAAAAGCACTTAGCCTTACCCTTTGCAATTCTAAAACTCAAGGTCAAAGCAAAGAATCTTCTTCATCTCCTACTTTGATTGTAATCTTAGTGGTAGTTTCCACTTTAGTTGCTTTGTTGATCTCATTCATTATTATCAAAATTTACGGTAAAAGAAAGCGAGGTTCAGATGATTACTCATGGAAACTCACTTCATTTCAAAGGCTAAATTTCACAGAATCAGATATAGTATCTTCAATGACAGAAAATAATGTTATTGGAAGTGGTGGATATGGAAAAGTTTATAGAGTTGCTGTTGATGGATTAGGCTATGTAGCTGTGAAAAAAATTTGGGAAAAAAAAAAACTAGACCATAATCTTGAGAAGTCATTTCACACCGAGGTTAAAATATTGAGCAGCATTCGACATCGAAACATTGTTAAATTATTATGTTGCATCTCTAATGAGGATACAATGCTTCTTGTGTATGAATATGTCGAAAACCGTAGCCTCGATAGATGGCTGCACAAGAAGAGTATGAAATCTTCAAATGTTTCAAGTTCAGTTCATCATGTTGTTCTTGATTGGACAAAGAGATTGCAAATAGCTATTGGGATAGCTCAAGGTTTGAGCTACATGCATCATGAATGTTCACCACCTGTTGTTCATAGAGATGTGAAAACAAGTAACATACTTTTGGATTCTCAATTCAATGCAAAAGTTGCTGATTTTGGTCTTGCTAGGATGTTGATCAAGCCTGGTGAACTTGCTACCATGTCAGCTGTCATTGGATCATTTGGCTATATGGCTCCAGGTGAAATTAATGACATTCCAATCCTTTTGTTTTTCTTGCTAACAAATATATATCTTAGTTAACATTGTCCTCATGATTAAATAAATATTTTTTCTCCCTATAATAAGAAAACAGTCAATTTGGACATGAAAAAAAGTAAACTTTCACAATAGTACTTGATTGTATCAAAATTACAAAAACATCCATAAATATATGTTATGTTACTCATTATAGTCATCGAATGTATCTTTTGTTAGTTAGTTTAGTCTCCAAATGCGTATTTTGTTAGTCAATTTGGTCCATAAAATTATGAACAAAAGAGACATTTGACGATATGTTTGTAGTTTCGATATATTCAGAAGCTATAGTGACAACGCCTTTTATATTTTGGGACCAAACTTTGACTGTTTAATTTTTTTTCTTTAGTTTACGGTCCTAGAAAGATATGAAATTACTATGTTTAGTCTCTCTAAAAAAATTTCTTTCATCATTCTAAAATCTAAAATCATTGTTTTTTTGCATGCTTTCTAGCATTTATGTTAAGCTAGATAAATAGAATTCATTTTAGAACTCAAAGAATTTATTTTGTAAAGTTACATGCTAACGCGATTATACAAAATATGAATGTACTTATGGGCCAATCTAGTCTTTCATAATAATGTGATAGATGGAACTTCTATTAAACGACTTATTAGCAGATTAATAGATCATTTCAGAAGGACATATGTATAGGAACCTATATATATATATATATTTTTTCAAATTTTACATGAATGAACATATTTAGCTCTTCTCTTTTGTCTCTTTTTTCATTGGAATAATTTGATCTAAATGTGTTTTTGTGATGCTTGAATTGCAGAGTATGTTCAAACGACTCGAGTTAGTGAAAAGATTGATGTGTTCAGCTTCGGTGTTATCCTATTGGAACTAACAACCGGTAAAGAAGCTAACTATGGTGATGAACATTCATCTCTTGCAGAATGGTCATGGTGCCACATTCAAGCAGGAAGCAATATAGAAGAGTTGCTTGACAAAGAAGTAATGGAATCAAGTCACTTGAATGGAATGTGTACAGTTTTCAAACTTGGTGTTATGTGTACTTCAACACTTCCATCAAGTAGACCTTCCATGAAAGAGGTTTTGGAAGTATTGCTCAATTGTGGAGAATTGTTTGCTTATGGAGAGAGGAATATTGTTGGTCATAATGTTCATGATGGTGTTCCACTTCTTAGAAATTCAAAAAGAGAGTGTAAGTTAGATATTGATGATAATGATAGCTAGCTAGATTCATTTGCAATAGAATAAGTAAGTTTCATGTTGGATTTTGGTTAAATGATACAAAAGTTTTATTATAAATTCTAGAATTTTAATTTAGTACTAACAAAAATTATATTGGTGTCATCCTGACATACGGAACGAGAAAATAGGATCTTTTGAATATTGATTTTAAGTTATTCAAATAAATTTTTAGAGAAGATGAATGTAAATTTGACAAAACCAAGAAGAATAATTCATTGGAGATTGAATCTGTTTTTGTGTGCCTATTAAACCAAGAAGAACAATTCATCACAATCAAATTTATTATACTTTCACAAAATAACCTTTTTTTTTTTAATTTATTTATGAAAAATATATTTAAAGTTTGAGTTTAATTTTTTCATACTTATTAACAAGGGAGCCTAATTAATAAGCAACACTTAAAATAATTTTTTAGTTAAATTTTCCTAACAAATTTCAAATGCTCGAATTTCAAATCTTACAATTATATTTGATTTT
>JBBPBP010009780.1:31949479-31961244 GCA_037974735.1 Cicer chorassanicum
AATTATACTCAGATCTCATATATTCTTTCTCTAAATTTTTGCCATTATTTTAAATTTGGTCTACATACTATATTAGTTCATGACCTATTTGAAATTTTTCAAATAGATTTTACAACTAATTTTTTTTTGTAATTAAATCTTAAAAATTATTAATAATTATTAACATCCCTAAATTTTGATTAGATTCTCGAACTTTAAAATAATTTCTAATTAAGATGCAATTTTTTAAATAACTTGTAGCTAGCTCCCTTAAAATCAACTTCTTCAAAGACAAAATAGTCATTAATTTCATTTAAATTAATACAAGTCCTATATTATAAATAAATATATACTTTCTTTAATTACAAAATAAATAAAAATAAAAATATATTTAATTAATATTATAAATTAAATATATTTTAACTTTTATTTATATTTATGAGTAGATGAAATCCTCGTGAAAAACAACATGAGTCATGACAATGCTTTCGTCAATGTATTGCCAATTACCATCTTCTAATTTTCCGTGGGGCTTTATAGTCTTATATTGACCATATAAAGCATGTGTTGAAACAATGAACAAAAGGAATAGCAATTTGATTTGACATCTTTCTAGAAACCATATATTATGGCAATTATTTCATTTTAATATGTGGTCTCAAAACTTCACTATGTCTATGTCAGTAGGCACACATGGATTTTAGTCAAAGTTTTGGGCTAGTGGTTTGCAAAGTAGTTTAAGATAATAATGTTAGTTGCTAATTTAATAATAGAAAAAGGTGAATTTGGAGTAAAGATAGTATCACCAGGTTGGAAGCCATAACTTGAAGGCTTTGTGTATAATTTTTATTTAATATACTTTAATTGTCTCATAATTTTTATCAAAATTTTAATTATTTATTAAAATAATTTTAAGTATTATTTTTATAAAATTAAATATTTTTAATATTTAACGATTATGGTTAATTAATAATGAATTTTTCTTTTAGATAGACGATATATAAATTAAATTTATATTATTTTTTACAAAGAACAAATATTAAAAAGTGTAAAACAAATAAAATAATCATAAAGAGTAGTAATTTAATTGGACATTCTTTTTGGCAAGATGTTAGTAAACCTCAGCAAGAGTCACAAATCCATAAAAAAAATTTAATGTAAATTGGCACTCCAATTTTGAAAGCAAACCATGGAATTGAAGCCAATCATTGTTTAATGTTCAACATACATTCAATGTACAAAAACTGGTTGCAGAAAATAAAGAAAAGAAAAAACATTGCTTTTTCAATGATGCATTTGGATTTTCTACTACACAATAATGAACTTCGACCATTGATTTGAGAGTAAACGATTCAAATTACACAATCAATAAATTAAATTTTAAACGATCTCAACTATTGATTTAAATTAGATAGAGAAAATCTAAACCATTAGGTGAGTGAATGCATTTACAACATATAATCTACAAGACGTTTAGATCGAATAAACGAGATCCAAATGATTGATTTAGATAAAACAAATAAGATCTACAAAACATAGATCCAAACAAAGTTTTATCTCAACAATTGATTTAAATCAAACAAACAAAATCTATAATTATACGATACAATTTTTTTGTCTTAATTCTCTAAGTTCCACGAGAATAGCACCTTAATAATCCAGAGTTCGACCATAAATAAAATTTGACTAAAAATTATTTAGAGAGAGGATCTATTTCCATACCTTAGATATATACTAGTATTATTAAATAAACTAAAATGATATGAATCTTTAAGAAAATCATTTGACTTATCACTAAAAGATGCTTTTCCATGTTACACATAGATTTGTCTCCTCTTCATTGAATCTTTTTACACTCTTTATGTGAACCAAAAACAACAACAACAACCTCAACACAAACCAAAAATGACAAAAAAATCTACACAATCATATATCAAATTACAAATCTTCATTCTCTTTTTCACCTATGCAAATTCTCAAACTCAATTATTATATGATCAAGAACATGAAACTCTAATGAAAATAAAAAATTATTTTCATAATCCATTTTTCCTAAGTCATTGGACTTTATCAAATTCATCTCATTGTTCATGGCCAGAAATCATTTGCAAAAATGATTCAATCACTTCACTTTCTATGATTAACACAAACATTACTCAAACATTACCAACTTTTCTATGTGACCTAAAAAACCTAACTCACATTGATTTTCAACTTAATTACATTCCAAAAGAGTTTCCAAAATCTCTTTACAATTGTTCAAAGCTTGAGTACCTTGATCTCTCAATGAATTTTTTCGTCGGTAAGATTCCCGATGACATCGATCGGTTGGCGAATTTGCGCCATCTTAGTCTTGGTGGGAACAATTTTTCAGGTGATATTCCAATGAGTATTGGAAAATTGAAGAAACTGAAAAGTCTTGAACTTTATCAGTGTCAATTCAATGGTACTATTTCTGATGAAATTGGTAATTTGTTAGATCTTGAAACTTTAAAAATGTTTTCAAATAGTATGCTTCCTAATACAACAAAGTTTCCATCTAGTGTTACCAAGTTGAAGAAATTAAGGGTTTTTCATATGTATGACTCTAACTTGTTTGGTGAAATGCCTGAAACAATTGGAGAAATGATGGATTTGGAGTATTTGGATTTATCAGGAAATTTTTTGAGTGGAAAAATTCCAAATGGTTTGTTCAGTTTGAAGAATCTTAGCACACTTTATCTTTACAAGAATAATCTTTCTGGAGAGATACCTGAAGTGGTTGAAGCATCTGAGTTAATGATTTTCGATCTTTCGATGAATAATCTCACTGGAAAAATACCAGATGGTTTTGGAAAACTTGAAAAGCTAAACTATTTCTGTTTGTTTATGAATCAACTATCCGGAGAGGTACCGGAAAGCATCAGTCGGCTGCCTGCTCTGACCGATTTTATCGTTTTCCAAAACAATTTATCAGGTACTCTTTCTCAAGATTTTGGTAGGTACTCAAAACTTGAAACTTTTCAGGTTGCATCTAACAGTTTCACAGGAAAGTTGCCTCAAAATTTGTGTTATCATGGAAAGTTTGTTGGTTTAACTGCTTATGACAACAGCCTAAGTGGCGAGTTGCCGAAATCTTTAGGTAGTTGTAGCAGTTTACAGTATCTGAGAGTTGAGAATAATGAGTTTTCTGGTAACATTCCTAATGGTTTATGGACATCTATGAACTTGTCAACAATTATGTTAAGTGAGAACAAGTTCACTGGTGAGCTTCCTGAAAGATTGTCTCGGAAACTTTCAACAGTCGCCGTTAGTTACAATCGGTTTTCTGGTAGAATTCCGGATGGAGTGTCGTCTTGGAAGAATGTTGTGACGTTCAATGCTAGTCACAACTTTTTCAATGGAAGTATTCCATTGGGTTTAACATCTCTTCCTCAGTTAACAACACTTCTACTTGATCAGAACCAGTTCACCGGTTCACTTCCATCGGATATAATTTCATGGAAGTCCTTAGTAACACTAAATTTGAGAAATAATCAATTATCTGGAGATATACCCGATGCAATTTGTCAGTTACCTGCTCTTAACATATTGGACTTATCAGAAAACAAAATCTCTGGTCAAGTTCCACCTCAACTAGCTCCTCTGAGACTCACAAATCTTAATTTATCTTCAAATTATTTGACAGGAAGGATTCCAAGCGATTTCGAAAACCTTGTGTATGCCACAAGCTTTCTGAATAATTCGGGTCTATGTGTTGATACCTTGGTACTAAACCTTACTTTGTGCAATTCTAGTCCTAAAAGGAGAAAAAGTGATTCATCAAAATCACTTACAATGATCATAATTCTTGTGATATTAGCTTCTTTAACCGCTCTCTTGTCGATACTCTTGATGGTGAGATTTTACCGAAAAAGAAAGCAAGATCTGAAAAGGTCATGGAAGCTTACTTCCTTTCAGAGGCTGAGTTTTACAAAATCAAACATTGTGTCGTCGATGAAAGAAAATAATATCATCGGTAGTGGTGGATTTGGCGCTGTGTATCGTGTCGCTGTCGATGGTTTAGGCTATGTTGCAGTGAAAAAGATTTGGGGTAGCAGCAGAAAGTTAGAGCAGAAGCTTGTGGATTCATTTCTTGCAGAAGTTGAAATACTGAGCAATATTCGGCATAACAACATTGTGAAGTTGATGTGTTGTATCTCAAGTGATGATTCTCTACTACTTGTATATGAGTATATGGAAAATCAAAGCCTTGATAGGTGGCTGCACAAGAAAAGTCAGCTACTATCATCCACTGTGTCGGGTACAGTCCATCATAACAACATCATCGATTGGCCGAAGAGATTGCATATAGCCATTGGAGCTGCACAAGGTTTGTCCTACATGCACAACGATTGCTCGCCACCTATTGTTCATCGAGACGTGAAAACAAGTAACATTCTTTTGGATTCTCAATTCAATGCAAAAGTTGCTGATTTCGGTCTGGCCAAGATATTGATCAAGCCGGAAGAACTTGCCACCATGTCAGCTGTGGCTGGAACATTTGGCTATATTGCTCCAGGTGAAAACAAGAATCAAAATAAGTACTTACTTTGGACTTATAATATTAACAAAAAGGTGCATGTATTTAGTTCAAATTTAGAACAAATACATGCACTTTTTTGCTTATATTTAAGTCAAGAGTAGTACTATTGTTTCAATAAAATTTTCTATTTACCTTTTCTTTGGCATTAGTGTAATCTCAATGTTTATTTCATGCATGAATTGCAGAATATGCTCAAACGACACGAGTCAATGAGAAGATAGATGTTTATAGCTTTGGAGTAGTCTTACTGGAACTGACAACCGGAAAAGAAGCTAATCACGGAGATGAATACTCGTCTCTTGCAGAATGGGCGTGGCGCCACATTCAAATAGGAAGCAATATAGAAGATCTTTTGGACGATGATGCTGTGGAACCGAGTAACGTGGAGGAAATGTGCAGCATCTTCAAACTTGGAGTTATGTGCACTTCAACACTGCCAGCTAGCAGACCATCAATGAAGGAAGTCTTGAAGATATTGGTCAACTGCAAAGATCCACACGCCAACGTGGAGAAGGTCGTCGGTATCTATGATGCTGTTCCACTTCTTAAGAATTTAAAATGGGAAAAGCAGGTGGAATATTCAGCATGAAAGCTATGCAGTCTGCATTAAGTTTCTCCAAAGTTAGGGAGTGTACTTTAGAAGATTATGTGTTAGAATATCAATAGGAATCCAACTTGGTACCCAATAGATATCAATAACTGTTGATAATATGATAAAAGTACATTATATATTACATGCACGTAGCAATCTAGATGCTAATGTTTGAACTGTTATAGTTCCTTACTTCATCTTCAAAGTTTGAGTATCTATCCGGTATTAAATACATAAAGGTGAAAAATGAGACATCCGGTGTTAAATACAAAAAGGTGAAAAATGAGACAAAAGGGTTAGTTTTGAAGTTAGAATTGGAGACTTGTTCGGAATGAGATAATTTTTAGTTAAGAGTTAAGGTTTTCTAGTATTGAAGAGATAAATGTCCTTATTTTTGTTTTTATAACACCGTCATTTCTTACGAAAGATTTCTTTACAAAATAAAAGAATGCATTAAAATAAGATATTTAATCAATCAAATTCTGATTGACCATACATGAGAAAGTAAATAGTTATTATTTGTAAAATGTTACTTGTTGCCACGTAGTATTCTTGCATTTCTTGTAGGACTCTTTTCGTAACTAAGATTTTTTGTTTTGTTTTTTTATGTTTACATTTCATTTGTCTACAAATGGGAGCAAATTCAACTATATCCATTGTGAAGATAATTGGGCTATGATTGAAAGGTAGAACAAACAAGAAAAAACTTACAATACAATCTATTTGGATCTTTTAACCTTTAATGTTTCAACATCATTTTGAAAAAAAAAACATGTGATGTAATTGTCAGTTGTATAATGAATTACATGGCTTTTCAGACCACTCTATACCAAAAAGAGATATGTTCTTTATATCACCCCTCTTTGAAAATAAACATACAAATTAATAATGAAACATTTTTTTACAAGCAAATGTTAGTAATTAGTTTGTCAGAGAAAGAAGAATTTTGTTAGCAACAGAGGTCAAACCCTAAACCTCCTTCTTAATACTCCATCAGTGTCTCAATTCATAACACTGGACTACACTTTCGGGGGCCAGCTTTGCAAAGCTCAAACAAATTTACTTTAACCAAACAAAAAATAAACCAAGATAACAAAAATATAAAAAGGTTCCTCTTCATTGATACCTCATAAGTTTTGAGTCAAAATCTTTCACCTTTGCCAATAAGTTAATCCTGGTTTATTCTCATTGTAAACATGTTACATTTGGCAAAACATGATTCTCAAAAAGTTTTACATCTCCCCTCTTATTCTTAAAGTGAGAGAGAGACAAATACTGTGGAACCAAAACAATGCCCCGGCCGCAATTCGCCAAGAAGCAGCAAGGTTGCAGCAACAACACATAGCGCTACTTCGATCGCACTCCAGTTGAAACCTCCGAAGGACCAGTAACTACGGCTTCGCTGCTTCAATCTGTTGATCTATTTGGTATGAAGAAAATTGAAACTATTATTACACCTGTTTTACTTTTGGCAATGGCATCAATCACATCTTTTACGACTCTTCCCCTCCCGAATATTTGGACTGAGCAGCAGCAAGGAGGGCTGCTCCAATTCCAGAGCCATCATTTGAATGCTCGATGCCGATTGTCTCGGCTACTTCATCTCCTAACAACTCCTTTAGGGTACTCTCCATGCATGATCTGAATTTCGTGTAGTGTTCAAATAATCCACCGTCCAATGCTATCACTGATTTTTGTTTCTCCCCGGCCTTTACCGTGTCTCTTCCCAATTTCTTTAGGATGCCAAAAATACCAGCAGCGGCAAGGCGGGCCCCCCGAACAGAAACAATATCGCAGAGTTCCACAACTATCTTCCTCCCTTTTAGTGATGTGTTATGGATCTAAAAAAAGAAAGCAATGAGAAAACCGAACAATCGATTCATCGAAGTTTACTACATTTTATATCTGATTCAAGAAAAAAAATTACAAGATTATATAAATGTAACCGATGAGCATATTTTTATTCAGCATGGTCTAAGATGCGGCCGTACCTCAAATATATCTCTCAATTTGTTTTCAACCACCTTCAGATCTGAAGATGTATCGTGATGCATAGCTGACATGTCAGGTGTCCTATACATCACATAAAGAAAGATGTGAAACTTCTATACAACGAAAGTTAAGGGTAAAATTATGAACAATAATGATCTACGAAGCACGAATATAGACACGGCTACTGGATACGATAGTGACACATCGACGCTGATAATAATTTGAGAAAATGAATTAATTAATGTAATCAATGTGTCACTGTCGTATCGGTGTTGGAAAGTGACATGTGTCGGACACCGGGACACTCCTTCAATTAGAAGTGTCGGTGCTACAGAGATAATGATGGCTAACAATGCAGGCGTACATCTCAAATGAGCTTGCTTTAATATTGAAATAGTGTTTAATTTATTAACTTTTAAGTCATTTTTGTATAAGTAAATTTACAAAATATTTCCAAAAGAAGACAAGATCTCTAATGAACATGCATAATCCAAGACATTAAAGTGTGTTAGGTTGGATAAATCATCATACCTAAGTATGAAAGGAATTCTCAACTTAGGAGGAACATTATCTCCAAAAAAATCGGCTTGTTCGGCCAATTTTAGTAATACTCTCCTTACAATGTCACCCAAATACATACCAGAAATTATCTTTTCATAAATCTGCAAATAACAGTGGAAGAAGAGTATTATAGATGCACATTAAATTAACCTTTTATATCGCAATAGGTAACAATTACCTGTTCTCCAGGGTTTAAGCTCGCCGCATCAAGAGCTTGATCATATTCTGTTAAAGGAAGATCGGATGAACAAAAGTTACCCCACTCCATGTTTATAACCTATAGAAGTAATAAATAATCAGCATTCTTTGAGACAACTAAAAATTACACGTATCCGTTACGTGTCAGACACTGATACTTCTCTATTTTTGAAGTATCTGGGCTTCATAAGTGAACACAGTTCTATCACATGACACACAAGACGATGTCATTAATTAATATTCATATGCTACTTACCATCTCTCCTGATTTCGGTAAAAGACCGTGCCCTTTTGGAATTGCATTTGTATGCTCTAAATATGCTGCATTTGTTCCGGTACCAAGAATTACTCCGGCAATGACATCCTGGTTACTGAATCTGGCTTTCGCTACCGTTCCAACAGTATCATTGATCTACATCACATCATCAAGTTAGGTTTTGATTCCAATCTTAAGTTGCTAAACATCCAAGAAATTTCTCCAAAAATATTTGAAACATTAAATCTCATTAATCAAAAATTTCTCTCAGATACAAGCTTAAAATCATTCTCAAAGCCTAACTTATAGGGGGGAAAGTAAAGAACATGTGAAGAAAGGTAAGCAGGACTGACTAGAGCTGCAACACGCATATCAAGGCCGATTTTTTCCAAGGACTTGGTTAGTTCACCCACCACATCTTCTCCGACCTACAAAAAACCAAACAGAATCCATTACGGAGTAACTGTTAGAATACCACATTCAATTAGAATGACAATGAATAGGGTCTAGGTAGATTATAGTACTCATCTCAATATTCGCATTTTAAAAAAAAAATACCTAGACATGTATTCATGTAGGTTATAACTTTACTAAACATATGATAAAATAACTGACATTAGGAAAGTATGAGATGATATGACATTATAGGTAATAATTTTAATAACCTCATCCCCGCTCTTTCCTGATGTCAGCTATTATATGATACAAATGACATCAGGAAAAAATGGATGCAAATTAAATTTGAAATTTGAATGTAACACAATCTAGGTAACGAGAATTACCACATCCTCGATATTGAAACCCTTACTCCACTTTATTAGAGTCCCAGATGAAATCGATGTTTGTCTGATTGGGAATGAGAAGGTAAAACCCAATTCCCTTTTTCTTCCGGGGGGAGGATGAAACTCTTCAGGCTCAGAATTAACAAACTTTGCAAGAGATGTCGCGATAAAATCGAACAATTCCTGTAGGGAAATAACTAACATGTTTAAGAGTATCTTATTAAGCACTAGGAAAGCTCAATGTTTTGATAGATTTTCTCATTACACACTTACATGCGCCGAACCAATCATTAAGTGAGGAGGAATCGAAACTTCTTCGGACTCTACGTTGGCGACACCTTTCTCTTTTCCACCTAATTGCACACGAAGGGCACGAAAGTTTGTGCCACCGAGGTCCAATGCATAAAACATTCCTTTCTCATTCCTGTAAACAGTGCCACAAAGTTAAAAACAAAATATACCCAAAAAGGAATGAACAATTGAGAGAATGGCCAGTTTAAATGATTGACAATTTGACACAATACTCATTATTTATTTGTTTTATCAATTAAATTACAAAAGTAATACTCAATCATTCAATTTTCCTTTTTCTGCCTCTTTCCTTAGAGTTTTCAGAACATAACAAAAACAATCATATACTTCAAGTTGTCATGTAGTGGAACTAACACATCCAAAAAAACCAATTTTTTCAATTATTGTCTGCAAATATAAAGGGACCACATTGTTAGATGATAAATAATTAGGTTGCAGGTTCGATCTCCGCCCTCATCAAAATACTAACAATATTAACAATACTAATTACTAACATTGGACGTTGCAAAAAAAAATTGGGAACTACTTATTCCATAATTTCAGTTTAAGTTTACAACTTTCTATTTCCGATTCGGTTTGTATTCATTTTCCTTTTGACTGAATTGATGTAAAGAATCACAGCTCCAAGGTGTTCCATCATTCAATGCAACGTTAAGAATCATTTTTCTTCATTCAAACACAAACCGCAGTTGTGGTCACATTTACAATTTTCCACAATCACAATAGAAACAAACAACAACCACAATTTAAAACATTGACAATGACTATTCAACAAACAATTGTAGGAAAGTGAGGAAAAAAATTCACATAGAGCTATCCAACATTAATGATCATTAGAAAAGTTAACTAGATAAGAGATTCACTAAGCATGTAAAACAAACAAATTCATAAAAACAAAATAAAAACAAGAAAGCCTAATTCTCAAGTATTGAACAGAAATTCATAGACTCTTTAGAAACAAGGATTTTTTTTTGGTTTTAATACTCCAATTTCTAGGGGAATAAACTCCTAGTATTCAGGAGTTCGGTTGACAGGTAAGTAAAATTTGACCAAAAATTATTCCAACTAGAATTCGAACTCGGATTCTCCTAAATGATTCGTCTTTAACCAGTAAAGTCTGACCAAAGAATTTTTCCAACTAGAATTCAAACTTGGGTTCTCCTAAACGATTCATCTTTAACCAATAAAGTCTGACTAAGAATTGTTCCAACTAATATTCGAACCGGGGTTCTCGTAAATGATTCATCTTTAACCAATAAAGCCTGACTAAAGAATTGTTCCAGCTAGAATTCTAACTCAAATTCTCCTAAACCATTTGTCTCTAACCAATAAAGTTTGACCACGAATTGTTCCAGTTAGAATTAGACCTCTTATTCTCCTAAACGATTTGTCTTTAACCGGTAAAGTCTCACCAAGAATTCGAAATCAAAGTCTCCTAAACAATTCACCTTTAACCAAAAATCATTAACTGCTTGAGATCAATCAATCACATTACGAAATTGAACAAACATCCAAACACAAAACACACAATCGTTTGAGTCCCTAGTAATCTAGAGTTCAGTTAGAGGTAAGTAAATTCTGACAAAAAATTGTTCCAACCAGAATTCCAATTCGAGTTCTCCCAATGATTCATCCATAACGAAAGCTTCTTGAGCCGAATCACTTGGTTACAAAATTGAACAAACATCCAAAAACAAAAACACAAAAACAAAAATACAAAAAATGTTTGATTGATATATTGAAAATTTTAGGGAGCAAAGAGAAGAACCCAGATGGAAGATTGTCAACAAATGAGATCAACATCTTGAGCTTGCTACCACCTTCAGATGCAAGACCTTTATTCATTTCAAAAACCATAGCTTCAGCAACTTTCTTCAACTTCTCAATTGGGGCCCCACACTCTTCACCAAACCTCTTCACAATATCCTCAGCCTTACCCCAATTTCCAGATGACCCTTTTCTATGTTGGTACACCACCGTAGCAGCCGCAAACGCCGCCGCAGCCGCACAAACCACCGCAGCTCTTACAACAACTTTTTCCATTATTGAGTCACAAACTGAGTCGAGGAACGAGTCACGGGTTGAAATGACGATGTAATGACAGAAAGATACAAACTTTTGATTCGTCGGAGGAAGGTGAAAAATGGGTCGAATCGAAATATTTGATTGGAAATTACAGAGATTCTTTCTTATTCGTTCATCATTGTCTGAAAATGACAAAAGAGAGAAACCAAAAACAGAAAAAGAAAAAAAAAACAAAAACAGAATAAAGAAATAAATAAGTAAATCTAAATGACAAGTCAAAATTAGTGAAAGAAAAATATTTTTAAAAACTATATTTAGAAATTAATTTAATTTTGAAGTTTTCTTTTTGGTAAAGTTTCATTTTGAAGTTTGTTTTCATAAATATAACAACATAATCAACAATGTATTTTTTTTAAACAAAAAGGGAATTTTAGTAAGAAGTAGTTTGATTCGCTTTCGATAATAATAAGTGGATTTGTTTTCTTTTATTACTAATGGCGTATT
>JBBPBP010009780.1:31995609-32032677 GCA_037974735.1 Cicer chorassanicum
TTTTTTTCGGAAGAAAGTATTCTATAATGATTGAATGTTTAAAAAAAAAATTAATACAAACAATCACTAATCTTTTTTTAATAATATTTTTAGAGTTAAAATCACTCATTTTATTTAAATCTTTTTAATTGTTTATACAAACACTAATTCATCTTTTTTAATCATATTACTTAGAGTGAAAATCACTCATTTTATTATAAACTTTTCAATTGTTTCTATTCAATTTTTTTTTTGTTATACAACCATTATTCTTATAACTAAGAAACTTACAAATTTGAAACATTTTTTCCAATCAGTTTTGATACATTTATATACCATAAAAATTACCTTTAAACTTTTAAAAAAATTTATACTGAAATAATATTTTATAAATTACATCCGCGGAACGTGCGGGTTATATTCTAGTTATCTTTTTATTGATAAGATATGTGAAAAACTTGAAACGCGTTTTACAACCGTAAAAGAAAAAAAAAAGACTTACGCTTTTTTGGTATTGAAAAGTCCAACTTTATTTTATTAAATCTCTATAAATAAATACAATACCATTTCACGGCCACCATTATTCTTTCTGTTTTAGGAATTAGGGTTTTAAGATAGTCGAGAGATGTGCGTGAAAACGGAAGAAAAATTCTAGTCTGAATTTTATCTCTTATTTTCCCTCGCCACTCTATCTTGATAAGATTTCTCTACTATCGATTCAACGGAAGTGTCACTTTCGATTTCTCGTTCTCAATATTCTTTAATATTCGATCTCCATGAATCTTGACCATCGGCGCCCTAAAAGTTTGATTCGATATTTGAAAAAATGAATTGTTGTCGCAAGATTTCAATCACAGAGGTATCAATTTTCTGCTGCCTCTGCTTGCTTCTATAAACGCCTACATATCAGAGCCCTAATTCGGAGGTTTCGGATTCTAACCCTAACTTTATATTGTAAATTGGGAAGGTATGCCTCCATGATGCTAAATGAAGGTTTGCCGTGAATTTTAATTTCTAATGTAAAAGTAAGGTTTGAAGGTCTATAAGGCTATCACTACAATTTTTCGATTTTTTGAGTTGATGTCCCTAAAATCTATTGCAATATAAATCTTGTATTTATATTGTGAAACTCAATGGATGTGTATGAGATTGACGGATCTGAATGCGAGCTTGATGTCCCTAAAATAAATTGCAATATGAATTTTTTATTCATATTATAAACCCAAATGTGAATTGAGTTGATGACATGAATTTTATATTTATATTGTGATGAAACACCGATGATTTACATTCGAATCATGATATATATGAGAATTGATGGAGTCAAGTTGATGTCCCTAAAAGTTAAATAAATTGCAATATGAATTTTGTATGATTTGGGTATTGAATTTTATATGATATCGTAAAACTCCAACGATGACATACATAAGACAAGACTTGGTGGACCCAAATGTGATGGCCATAAAAAAAATTGCAATATGAATTTTGTATTCATATTGAAAAGTTCATATGATATACATGAGAATTGATCGACAATGTGAGCTTCTAGATGATAATCTTAAAATCAATTTTAATATGATTTTTGTATTCATATTGTGAAATTTGGATGGTATACAAGCGAATTGCAATTTGAAAAGGAGCTTATGGTTGAATACCCTTTAAGTAAACTGCAATTTGAAATTTGTATTCATATTGTAAAACTCATGATATACATGTGAATTGATGAACCCAAAACTCATGATATACATGTGAATTTGATATTGTGAAATTCAGATGATTTATATGCAAATTGATGGACTTAAATGTGAGTTTATTGTTGATGATCCTAAAATCTATTATAGTATTTATATCGTAAAATTCAAATAATAACACGAGAAATTCAAATAGAGCTTTGAGTTGAAATTTTTTATTTATAATAAAAGATTGCGATGTTTATACATGAGAATCGATGGATCCAAATGTGAACTTATAGTTTATGACTCTAAAATATATGCAATATGAATTTTGTAGTTATATCGTAAAACTAATATTATCACAAGAGAATTGATATACCAAAATGTGAGCTTCTAGGTGGTGATGATCCTAAAATCAACTATTATATAAATTTTGTATTTCATATTATAAAATTTTTCGACATGCATGAGAATTGATTGATCCAGATTCGAGTAAATGAGAATTGATGGACCTATATTTGAGCTTATGATGGATGACGATGCTAAAGTATATTGCAATATGGAATTTCTCATATTGTAATATTCGGATGCATGTGGGAGTTTAGAGTTAATGGACCTAAATGCAACTTTTTTTATGAATCTTAATGTTAACTTGAAATTATAGTCTCACTGTCTCTAATTGTAGATAGAATACGACATTTGCAATGTGATGTCAAATAGTGATGGAAGGGAATCAATGGCTTTTTGAATTGAGGTGAATCCTCCAATAGAAGGCTTTTTATGAACGTGCAAAGTATAAGAAGCAGAGAGCTTATTTTTTGCAGCCTTAATAACTGAGTGTTTGAGACCTCCTACAAAACTCACCCATTTCATGAATTGTTGTTTTGATAACTCTGTTCTTGTTGTATTGTTGCTTGATAATCCATTCCCTGAAGAAGAACTTATTTGTCTAATTCCATTTGTATGACATTGTATTGTACTAAAATTTTGCACAACAAGAAGAATAAGAACTACCAACATGCTGAAAATGTAATCATATTTTAACATTCTCATAGAGAAAACTGTGAGAAATGAAAAATTATGGAGAATGGTGTTTTGGAACTTGAAGTTCTGTTAGGAATTAGTTGGTGCTCTTGTGTATAAATAATTAAATATCTATGTAGTTTAATTTTTATACAATGTGTAAAATATTTTATATTGTGACAATTAATTTATGTTAATTGTAAGTTGACTGTAATAGTCATTTTGTGATCTATATATAAATAGTACCTCACACCTATTGTAATTAACATTTCTTTTTCATTATATTAATATAATTTTATTTCTACTTTTTTCTTTTTCAGGTTTAATATCAATGTTTTACATGTTCTATTATATACTAATCATATATATAATTTTAGAAGTAGTTAGAATTTAAGTTAAACATTTTTAATGATGTAAAGATTACTACTGGAATAAAAAAAATTAAAGCAACCGTATAATATGGTTATGTGGAAGTAATGAGAAGTCACGAGTGGTTGTAGTGACATTCATGTAGAAAGAGAGACAATCTAGCTATGAAGCACATATACTAACACGGACACTTGACACTATATTGACATGTTGACACCGGTAACAATTTGAGATAATGAATTAATTGAATATTATCAAAATGTCAGTATGTATCGGACACCGACACACTCATTCGATCAGTTGTCGGTGTTGAACAATCTAGATAACATGACATGACAGGTTGAACTTTTGTATATAAAAACATTGTCTTGTTAGAAATATTGACCATTTTTTATTTGTTCTTGTTGTTGTTTGGAGTTGTCAAAGAGCTGCTTCCTATTTTAAAGAGTGTTATCTTACTTGGAGTCTATGATTAGTGGATGCATTGCAGAGTGGTTCATGGACTTCCCATAACTTAAAGTATATAGATAACATTTAATGTGAAAATATGGTTATATGAAGCTAACTTTCGGTTTAATAATACTTACCCTTAAATCACGACCATCCTAAATTTGGAACTTCCTTAATGTAATTAGAATCCAAAGGACTTGGCAATTTACAATATGCAACATGAACCTCTTGTTCAATCTTCTCTCTCTCATTCCCTTTTTATGATTTTGTTTTGGGTTATAGTTGTGCAGTCATTGTTATTGTTTTCATTTTATTTCCTTCATCTAAGTATGAAATATGAACTCAAAGTTAAGTGATATCTAAAAAAAAAATTGAATTAATATATGACCGTCAGGTGATATCTAAAAAAAAATTGAATTAATATATGATCAGTTGGTGTTCAAATATTTTACATTGTCAATTAATTATAATTATTATATTATTGAAACTATTTGAATTTAATACATGAGATGAATTGATAGTGTACAAAAATTTACATTGATAATATATTAAAGTTAAACACAAAAAATTATATGGGAAGGAAAATGCCTAGTAAAATAGGTGGAAAAGAACCAACAGAGATTTGGTTTAGAAGAAGAGGTTAGACTCTCACAACGTAATGAATTTGAATCTAAATCTCTACTAAGAGAAATACTCACATTAAGTGTCTCATACGCCTCAAATATGAATTTGAGTCTGAAGAAATACTCACATTTAGTGTCTGATGCGCCTCAAATATGTTAAGAAAAATCTTAAAAAGAAACTTCTTAACTAGTTTTAATGAACTGATACTTTGAAAAAACAGCAGTTAAAGCTAAGCTGTTTAAAAGGACACAAATTTTAACCACAAACTTTAGGAAAGAAAATTCAACAAAAGTCATTGATTAGCCTCCCAGAGGACAAACTAATAAATATTATCCGTATGATCCGTGAAGTAAGTGATTGAATGAGTCCAAACATTTCCACTAAGATAATCAAGTATCTCATCAGAATGTAATCTTTAGTGAAAGGATTTGCATTCATGTGAGTCCCCGATCAAGAATATCCACATCATCTTGCAATTAATGTACACAGTGGAGACTTAACATGTGAATAAAATGGTCTATATCTTATACCACATTCATAATCTTACTAACTTGTATAAAAATAAATCTTATCAACTACTTGGACCATCAACACTCAAAGCTCAACAAATTTATCTAATTCTCTATTAATAATACCTTCTGTACAAATCAAGTGTAAACCAAAGATTTGGGAAAAATCAAGGGATGGGGGACTTCAATGAAGGTTTGATTGGTTGTTAGTTCCTATAACTTTCTTTATGTATAGTTCTAGCTACCACAAATTGCTAATTATGTACAACAATGCCAAGATGAACTTTAGTTTACTTCCAAACCTTGATGGCTCCATCTCTACCACTTGAAAGTAGAAGTCTCTGGTTTAACTTAACCGAAGCCACAGAAACAATAGAATCACGATGGCAACCGCCAGAATCAGTGGCAGCAGCTGTAAGAATTGCCTTTGCTGTCAGCTTGGTTGCAAGAGGACGTCTTTTTGTTTCCTGTTTATAAGAGTAGAAGGTTAAAATTTTGCTGCCTATATTCTAAACAATTTGGAAAATTTTAAGGAGAAACAAGCAATATCCAACAGCATTTAGATGGTACAATAGATTTAACCCGTAAAGACAATCACTCGGGTAATAGGAGACTTTGGCCATTAGAAATTACTGGATTGGAGAAAGTAAAGATTCCTGTCAACCATGCTTTCATATGTCACCCTATCAAACATTGATTCCCTCCCACAGGCCATTCCCCCTTATTCCCCTTCTCATCGTAGATTTGAGATAATTAAAATAGCTTCTACAAGGGATGCATGATATAGAATAATAGAAACGACCTATTTCAAGTTGATTTAGAATGAATCATTCCCGCAACTATATTTTCTCTATTTATGTAGTAATTGAAAACTGTAATGGAAGACGCTAAAATTTGAACAAAAAAAACATACACAAAAACTAATTAGTTAATTCATGATAGCTAGGTATGTCCAATTTCTTGATTAGTTCAGCAAAGGATTCAATAGCTGATTTTGGGAAGTCGGAACATAAGTAACTGGTGAAAATAAAAAGAAGGCACTGTTGAGCTGATCCAACCAAAAGTGTACTACCAAGGTCATATCTAAAAGATAATTGAAGTGCTCGAAATCAGCCGTATCAACCATAATTTCAGCTAACGAGCATATACTGAATGAGAACCTTCCCCTTCCAACAAAATGGTTGAATACAACAATAAACCGAAACATAAATTACCTGTACAACTTGCACTCCAAAACTAGATTTTGTTTCGTAAAAATCATCATTTCCAACACCTTTAAGGTTTGGTCCACAAACACAGTAACTTCTGTCAGGACTGCAAAAAATAAACAATACATAAATAAATTCAATTAGATTATTTTCACAAGAAAAACAAGTACATGAGATTGAAGTTCAACACAAAACCTGTAATGATCCCATCGACGTATCTTTAAATCAGTGCCCCCAGTCAATAAATCACCCCCTGGTAAGGGAAGTAATGTGCGAATACCAGGAAGACGAGGAGGAGGTTCATTTAGCTCATCAACTCTGTACTTGCGATTAACATTTCGTCTTGGATCTGATTGAGAAGTTGGCTTACTTGAAGGTTTGGCCAAGGCCCAAGGCATATCAGACATTTCTGCGTCACTTTCATAATTGGCTGTCCTCAGTACCTGCAAGAAGATTTGTTATTTGTACCAGACAGTAATAAGAGATCGTTAAAAAAAATGACAATAATAAGAGTACTATAAATATGAAACATCAATGTATTTCTTGTGATTCAATATAGTTATGAGCAATTTAAACAAATTACAATTTGATGTGATGCAACAGAATTAAGAAACCAGCTCATGATAAATTATAATTTATACAACGCTTTAAGTTCTTGCAGTTGCGGTTAAAATAAACGGTGGTAAACTTCGGTAAAAGAAACCCATATATTCTCTGGATAAATAGTAATTGGACTTTAAACAGTATATTTAATAGAAGTAGGTTTTGTTCTGGCACATGTTTCTTTCATTTTCTATAAACAATTAAAATACCCATACCTGGTGGCAGCTAGCATTCTCTGCATTCCAAAGTGAAACTTCATTGTAACCCGCAGCAACATAAACAAGGGGCCTAGTGGTTGAAGACAGAGAAGCATTTGGAGGAGGAAGAAAGAGACAAATCTTTTCTATTGGACAAGCATGAGAGTACTTCCAAGAGTTCACAGGTACACGAAATCTAAGATCCCAAAGTGTAATTACACCCCTGGATGACCCTGATACAAACCAGTTGGAACAAGGCCCTGATGCTAGAGACAAGGTGTAGCCCTCATCAGGAGTAGCTTTCAACGTCCAATTTTTAGAACTTGACCTAGTATCCCATAGATGAATGCCACAGTTCTGGGTGCTATACATAATGCTATAGTTATCCACGGGGCAATTTAAAAGGCCAAGTATCGCACCCTCTTTGGTATCCTTCTTTGTGATATCAGCAATACCAGAATACTTCTCAACAACATTTCCTAGACCTCTAGATATATGATCAACAGAAAACATATGAATAAATCCATCAGATGCTCCAACTACCACTTGTGCTGAACCTGGAAGCATTGCTACACATAACGCACGGCTTCCCTCAAGGTGATAAGTTAGCTTCGACCTGAATGAAATGTCTTTTTCCAGCTTTTTGGAATCCCAAATCTTGACTGTAGAGTCGTCAGATGCACTCACAAAAAAACTGTGATCTGAAGAAATTGCTATGTCACTGACTGCTGAACGGTGCTCCTGGAGGTGTGCAACCAACACCCCACGCGGCCTCCAACCAGAATCAGGAATGGATGTTCGAGCAAAAGATTGAAATCCTGATATATCAGCTTGGGCAGCTGCATCTTCTAGTGAAATTGGTGTACCTTTAATATTAGAAGATAATCCCACATCTTGAAATGTGCTATTTACAAAGGCTGTCTCATTTTCCTTAGGATCTGGTTCATGTACCACTCGGTGGAACTGTTTAGAACCATTGCTCATGCTAAAAGAACCTGAAAAAAGCTTTGGTGCTGGAACTGAGCTGGCCAAATTAAAGGACTTACTAAGTGGATTAACCCAAGGCATTGCAGATGAACTAACACCCAGAGAATTCATTTGCACTGGACAATCGGATGCTGCAGGAGGTATTCCCATTCCTCTCCTGTCCACACTGAAGGAGTACAAAGGTATGCCTTCTGATGGCTTGTCATATGTCAAACTGTTTACACCACTAAAGGTTGGTGACATAAATCCCGAAAACTGTAACTTCTCCAAGCATTGGGGATCACGGTGTCCCACCATATTGCTATCACTATGCATAAAGGCCCCCATATCTCTTAATTTTGCCTCAGCTTTGTCACAATCAGTTAGCCCTGGCTGTTGGAAGGAAGATCCAACAATTTGTTGAGCCCCCGGACCTTGCTGCTTGTCAGCCCAGCTATTTAATGAGTCCAACTCATCGATTCCTTTTTTTAATAAATCCATTTCCCATATTTTAGACTGTGATGAACTATACCATATCTTTCTCTGTCTTTCTAACATGTCCGAACTCCTGGAGTTCTCCAAGACTTCATAGAATACCTGTCTTGAGACAGGAGGTTTTAAACATGACAAAAGAGCTTTCTCTGAAGCAAGAGACACAGGCTGTCTACGAAGGAAAGGTCGTATAACAGGAGCAAGGAAAACATCAGAATCCACTGCACCCAGGCTTTCGCTGCTAGCAGCAATGAAAGAGACAACTGATCTTCGTACCCATTCACTAGGATAACACAATAAAGGAAAGGCACGCTCGATCATTTGAAGCAATATCCTCTTCCGGAAGAAACCGTTTTTGCATAGAATAGTCAAACATTCTAAGGCTCTAACAATGACAGCTTCTGTTACGTCACTTAAAGCTTGCTCAATGTAAGGTAATAGATATTCCTCTACACTTCTTTGGCCCACAAAAAAGCATACATAAACAATCTTTTCGTAGAATACCGTCCTTAATTGCTCATCTCGGTCATTTAAGAAGGCAGGAAGGATAGGTAAGAGAGTGTCATTACTCTGTCTCACACCAAAGAAGTAGCAAAGTTTACCGATGTCCTGAAGAAGTGCTCTCCTAATATTTGGTGTTTGCTTTGGACCCATAACAAGTTCTTGAACAACCTCTGCAATTGATTTCCTCAGATGCAGAAGCTGGACATCACTATTTATCATCTTCATTCTCCCAGAGGTCTGAGTGGATGATGTCAATGGCTTCGGTGGCAAACTCAGTTCATCAAGGACACCTGCCTCACTCAAGCTTATTGAGTGTATCAAAAAGCCATAAGCAGTGAGTGCCAGCTTAGCTATATTGCTGGCATAGCATATCCGCACACTTTCCTCCGGATCATCGGGAAGCATAGAAAGCATAGGAAGAATATACTCAGGAAATATCTTTGCATCACTGGGAGGAAAATCACGCACTATGGGCAGAATGTCACACAAAGTCTCCAAAGCAGCGCAACGCACAATTGCTGCTGGGTCAGAAAGCATTGCAATCACATATGGGATAACACGCTGCAAACGATCTTCATCGTCAATATATAGGGCAGAAGCCTTCAACAAGAGTACAGCTGCCCTCCTCAGGTGAGGCAACTTGACATTGCGTATGCAGGAGCAGAGCAAAGAAGTTATCAAAACCATGCCTTCACAAATCATACTATCCTTTGGTAATGGTAGAAAAGGCGTTCCAAATGTATCTGACTGACTATCATACTCTGACATCAATGAATTTAAGTTGTCCATAGTAATACTTTTCAAAAAGGGATGATCATTTCCTCGAAATGCATTGGAGATAGTTTGAAGCAGCTCACCAGGAGACTGCAAACTTTTTAGATTTTCAGGGAAGTTAGAATTTTGTGCAGTTCCTATTACTTGCTGAGGACCAGATGGATTCTTATTATTATTTTTAGCATCCCTTAGTAGGCTATTAATATCACCAAGAAGTTGATACTGATCATGAACTAAGCCTTTGCCTATGTCCTCTCTTTTCCTTCGTGAGTCCTTCATGAAACTTGCGCTTTCTTTGGCAACGATCTCTTCCAAAAGTTCTCCAGAAGTAACACCTGCATCATCAGATGACTGCTTGTTCATCATTTGCTTAAGTATCTCCTGGAAAGCACTCTGGCATAGTAAAACCTACATAGATTGTTTGCACATAATCCAGGTAAAATAATCAAGTTATAGAAAACATCAAATAATTGATGGACAAAAATATATATTTTAGTAAAGCCATATACCCTCATATCAGAATGGAGAGGACTCCAGCAACGGTAAAAATCATGCAGAAATGGTGAAAAATAGGTAGGGAATACAACTCCTGCATATTCCTTTAGGTATTTTTCAGCAGAAAATCGAGACTCTGGTTCTAACTGAATCATGTGTTGAATCATCTTACGGATTCCAATATCTGGTATCTGCACCCATAGAAAATACAGTATTTAAAATAGTAAAAACTGAGTCATGAGTATGGCTAACCCCCTACTGATGGGCATGGGACCATGGGAAGATGAAATAAGACACACACACACAAATAGAGTACTTTTTCAAGATGTTGACTTGGATCATGTTGTCCTCTGCGATACGCAAGAAGTTGAGACAGTTCAAATAGTGGTTGGCCCTCAAGGAAAAGTTCAGCAATTGCACACCTGAGAGTAAAATGATATCCACACATTAGAAAAGAAGAAGCACAAAAAATAAAAATAAAACAGTAATAAAAAAACGGTATGTCGGAAAAAACCACCTTGGTTACTTTTCAACAAAATAAATCTAGGGACTTCAGGTACGACCAAAATTTATATAACAATCAACTCAACAGAAAATTAAACATCACCACTACCTCACCAAAATTACAAAAGTATAATGCCTTTCAGAGTATATTTCGTGCACATAAGGATTCTTATTTTATGCCTGAAACATGGTTGAAAAGCAAAACATTTCCTGCAAGATTAAGATTCTTGCAGGAAAGAACGCTCACCCGACAGCAAATAAATCCATTGATGGCTTTAGGGGGGAATCTTGTGCCACCTGCATCTCCCCTCCATGTTCATAAAACCTCTGACAGGACACATCCCCAAAAAAAGATGAAAGAAATAGAGTTATTAGAAATATAATCATGTTCTGTAGGAACAGTAGTGATCAGCAAGAAAACATGTAAGCAATGACACACGAGAAGGATTAATGTCTTGAATCACTAGTTGCATTTTTTTATTTTAAACAAACTAAAGAAAAAACACTTGTTCAATAATGTTGCTATAAAGTTCAAAATTGTTAAATATTCCCAAAAAATTCTAGAAAGTGGCTGTCGAAGAGCATGACAGATTTCTCTGTTAACTTTAGTGTATAACCTAAAGCCCAGATCAGTATTATTTTTAAATATGTAAATCAAAAATTTAATAACCAATAGAGTCCTAGTTTAATCAAGTCGTCAGCGCCACTTGCTTAATTCACAATTTAATTAAGCCTCTAGACAGAGGATTACCTAGTACACATTTCACTTGCATCTTTATACTAGAATTCACACCAATTAATAAAGATAAATAGAAAAACCAGCAATAATGTATGCAATAAATTCCAAGATAACTTGTAGGAAATTTCTAACTCAATAATAGCACAAAAGCATCTTTACTGAGCCAACAATTCAAATACGACAGAAAATATAAATAATCAAATAGTATTAAAATTATAGGATCCAACCTCAGGTGCCAGATAGCATAGTCTTCTGCCACCCGTGTCAAAGAAAAAAGAGAAATCAGATGGGTCATCATACGGAATGTAAGTGGGTTTGAAAGAGGCAAAGTCGGCAAGGTAAAGCCAATTTGATGACGTAATTAGCACATTTTCACACTTGATATCGCCTACAAAAGATAATGCAAAAATTTACATAAATAACATCAACGGAATGCCAATCAACCCATGATACGAGAAAATACCATCAGCAACTAACAGATCCTTCTCCATTATATTCTCTCTTCTCTAATTGTGTGTGTCTTTTAAAGCTTAGGTATCAATCAAATTAAGACTTACCATGACACACTCCCTTCTCGTGGCTCTGTTTTACAGCTAAAAGCAACTGTGTAATACCCCAAACCAAATAAAAAGGTCAATAAAAATACAAAACTTTCATATGCAAAAAAAAAAATACAGTAGTAAAGTGAAGTAGACCTGAAAAGCCAACCATTTCTTCTCAACGAAACTAAGAAAAGGTCGAGTACTTAATCGATCATGCAAATTATGGAAGAAATATTGCCTCAAAAGATAAGCTGCTTTATCTGTTTCTTGCCAAAACTGCAAAATCACAGACAGAGCCACATGAGCAATTGAAAGTAGATGGAAAAAAAAAAAACAATAAAATCTAACTAAAATAAAAATAGAGAGCAGATCATCATAGAGCCTTTTCAGTAAGCAAATATAGTAATCGTATATTCCCTCACAGTACGTAGAACATCATGTCATTCCAATTTTAAGCCATTAAAATCAAATTGGCTTAAATTTCAGTTAGAAACACAACCACAATGTCGACTTAAAAATCAAACCAGGTAAAAAAATAGCAGAATATCAACAAGTATTCAGTGACCAAACACAGTATTCAAAATCCCCTCAAACTACAAAACAACATCTAAGCAAAATTTAAGCTATTAAAATCAAATTGACTCAGCAGTAAGTTTTGTAACACCGACACTTCTGATCGAAGACGCGTCTAAGTGTCCACGTCTAACACCTACACAGACACTGACACCTTAATTACATTCAATTAATTCAATTTCTCAAATTGTCCGTATCTAACACTGGCACGGACACTGAAAATTACATTCAATTTATTCATTTTTTCAAACTATTATCGTAGTTAACGTGTCAGTCGGTGTGCAGTGTATGTGGTTCATAGGCAATAAGCATGGAAATGGAAATACAGCGCAACCACAATTTCAACTAAAAAATCAATACAAGTACGAAAGAACAAAATATGAACAAGAACTTTCAGTAACCAAACATAGTGATTAAAACTCCCTCAAGCTACAAAACAAAGTCTCAATCAAATTCCAAACCGTTAAAATCAAATTGACTCAGCATTCCACAGTTTCAACTCAATAATCAAAATTAAAATCAGCAAAAATATCAACAACTCCATTCAGTAACCAAAAACAGTAAAAAAAAAAAATCCTAATTAGCTCAAACTACAAAACAACATCTCATTCAAATTTTAAGCTATATAATCAAAATTCGAAAATAGAAATAGGTGAAAATTAAAACCTGAAAAGGCCAAACGTGAGGATGATCAATGTTACTGAAAATATCTTTGATCTGAGAAAGACGTCGTTCATAATCAGAGAGATCGATGAAATCGCCACGTTTGAAATAAACTTTGACGAGAACCAAACCTTCGTCGTGTTTACACTGAATCGATTTGAAGAAACGACCGCGTCCAAGAACTTCTTTCAGAACCAGATTATACGTCGACGGTAACTCGTGTAGGTAATACTCTGACGCTGAAACTTGCGTCGTGCGCGCGATTTTGTTCCCCATCGATTATCATCAATCAATCGCTTTTTTCTGCTTTTATTTTTATCACTTCACTGATTTTCGCGTTTAGCGTTCTGAGATTTTCGCGTTTAGCGTTCTGAGATTTTCGTGTTTAGCGTGAGGTGTGTGTGTGCGGAAGAAGCTCCATTTTTTTAAGAGAGAGAATAACGAAACAAATTTATGCATTAGATTTTTTTAATTATTTAAAATTGACAAATGTAAGAACTTAAAAGAAAACTAAACATAAAAAGAAAATGGTAAATGTTAAGAACTCATAGAAAAAGATACGTCAAAATAAACAATTGGGAATACTATATTTATATGTGGAATCATTATTTGGAGTAATTATTGAGTTTTTCCAAAAGTTAGGGTATAGTATTAATTTTAATATGTGCACCATGAAAAAAATCGTGTTTTAGATTAAATAGGTTAATGATATCTAAAGGTACAATTTTAACACGGTATATATATATATCTGACACCATATAAAATATATTAAGATCGTGTGTTGATCGGATTTTAAAAATAGAAAAAAATTATATAAAAAACAGAAAATATATTTAATATGATGTCATAAGTGAACATTTGATGTTTGAAAAATATTTTTGTATTGAATACTACAATTCTATAAAATGTTAGATATGTATAAACAATTGTGTTCAACGTTGATATGTCTACATAATTGACGAAAATTATATATATATATATATATATATATAAAGTATCAGTCCACAAGTCTTCAATTTTAACGTAATATTAAAAAAAATTATCGATGAATTAAAGTTCGACATTGGTAAGGTTTATTGACGAATGTATATATATATATTTAGGAGTTATCATTCATTGAGATAATATAAATCTAAATAAGTCCACAACTCTTTAATTCTAATGTAATGCAATAATTTTTTTTCGAGGAATTAGAGTCCGACATTGGTGAGGTTTATCAGCGGATGTATGTATCTAAGATCATTTAATATGGATGAATATTAGAATTGTATTAGAGTCTCACAATAATAGGGTTCTTGAGTCGTTAATTAGATGTATGTGTTTAGACATATTTATTCTTTAACATAACTTTTCGATGTAAGATCCAAGCTCACTTGACACTTTTTACGATACATATAAGTATATATATTTTGTTTCAGTTTTGAGAGAGACAAAAATAACTCTAAAGGTATAAAATCAATTTTCATATGTTTTTGAGTAAAATTATTTTTGTCAGATTATAAATTGATGTTGGGGTCTATTATTTTTGTCTCTAAAGTTGATTTTAAGAGTTAAATTTATTGTCCAACTAAATTTTCATCAAAGTATTGTCTAACTCATAGTTTAACTAAGTATCATATAAATTGGTTAAATAATTGTTTAGTCTACGTAAAAAAAAATCATATTTTTAGTGTTTCAAAATTTGATATCTAATAATATATTTTCTTTATTTTTATCTTGATAATATGATGAATGCAATCAGAGACGTTAATAAATATGTGGAAACTAATTAAAGATGCGGTCGTCCAAACAAGAAAATATGAGTTGCCTCATTGGTTTGTCTCATACTAAACTCAACACAAGAGTTTGTATAAAATATAGAAAACAGACGTCTACAATCTTCGATAATAGCACTAAATTCAGTGATGTTGCTACATGAGTTGTGGAAAAAATCAACAACACTTTTGGAGTCAAGTTCAAAATCAACAAACCCATGTAACATCTCGAATTTTCATAGTAAATTTTTTCTTTTTAAAAGAAAGCACTTTTCAAAAATCTTTTAAAATAAGTTAATTAACAATGCATTTACTAGGTGAGCGGAAACATCCAAAATTAACTTCTTTACTTCAAAATGTTACTACATATCGTTAAATAATGTAACAATAAGGGTTATCGACATTGATAACCGACTACCCCTAAGTTGATCATAACATACATAAGTTAAGACTATTGGGTACTACTGACCTAGTAGCTACATCAAATTGTGTTTCTTTGCATTCACTGTCATCCCGAACTTGACATAAACGAACTATGATAATCTAGGGCTTTCAGCCCGATCCACAAAAATTAAAAGGTCACAAATCAAAATTAACATATAACACTTAGCAGTTATGAAATCAATAACAACAACTCATAGAGAATACTTATTAAGGCATGATTCACATAATTCATTTCATAACATTATCACAACAATAACATGACGCAGCATAAGTGTCAAAATAAACTTAATGCAATGGATATATGTCAGTACAAATAATTCTGGAATTTACTCACGCGCAGCTTACACACCATGGAGGCACGGGGCGAAGACAGCAACAGAGGCAGTGCGAAAGGTGGAGGCGACGCTACCAAGGTATAGCGTTCGGTGCTTACTCCTTCGTCAATTTTACACTTCTTTAACAACATACTATTGAAATCGTGATATAAGTATGAAATTTTAGAATCCAGACTATTCGTGGATTAGAAGAATAGTGGATTTATTCGGCAACACACAATTCAACATTTTGGTTTCCTTTTGTGAAATTTTGGATCTCTTGTTTGGGCACATGTTAAGGATACATAAAGTAGAAATTTTTTATTAAAAAAATAATATTTAGACTTTTGAAAATTAAAATGCAAAAGTTTGAAGATAAAATTTCTACATTTAAATTTAAATTATTAATATGTATCTCAAGAACACATGTTAGCATTTTCTTTTTCTTTTTTTTTTTTACCATAGAAAATGACTGCTAATGCTCTTTGTAATCTTCATGGTTTTAATACGGTGGAACATGTATCTCCAATTGGAAAGGGGAGAACATCATGAAGAATGATGGAAACATAAAGGCGCATAACAAAATGAGGTGTATTGAATTATGATTTTATCTTTTGGTTTGAAATGATTCGTTAGATTTTAAAAAACTATCAAGATTTGTAATTTAGATTTTAAATGATTTTTATCTTAAAAATTTATCGAAATTTTAAAAGCTTTTATATATTTATAAGATTTCAAATGACTCAATGAATTTTAAGCAAAAGAAAAAAATATTACAACACAATATTTTTTTCATTTGTTAAAATTTAAATTATTCCCACAAAATGGAATTACACATATTTAAAATCATGCAATAATTATTATGCTATCAACATAATCTTCACTAATGCATTAAGAAATTAACAATTTATTTTTTATTTTGATAATTGCTACCTTTGTATGCAACATTTTTATTTATATCATCACAATTACATTTTCTTAAGGATATACCAACTAGATTAACGGTCAAGGTTTATTTTAAGAATTATTATCATGAGATTTCCCTTGAATGCAAAATATTGCAGGAAAATGTAAGTTTATCAACTACTTGGACCATCAACACTCAAAGCTCAACATATTTATCTAATTCTCTGTTAATAATAATACCTTCTGTACAAATCAAGTGTAAACCAAAGATTTGGTTGTTAGTTCCTATAACTTACTTTATGTACAATTCTAGCTACCACAATTTGCTAATTATGTACAACAATGCCAAGATGAACTTTAGTTTACTTCCAAACATTGATGACCCCATCTCTACCACTTGAAAGTAGAAGTCTCTGGTTTAACTTAACCGAAGCCACAGAAACAATAGAATCACGATGGCAACCGCCAGAATCAGTGGCAGCAGCTGCAAGAATTGCCTTTGCTGTCAGATTGGTTGCAAGAGGACATCTTTTTGTTTCCTATTTATAAATGTAGAAGGTTTGGACTGTGATGAACTATATCATTTCTTTCTCTGTCTTTCTAACATGTCCGAACTCCTGGAGTTCTCCAAGACTTCATAGAATACCTGTCTTGAAACAGGAGGTTTTAAACATGACAAAAGATCTTTCTCTGAAACAAGAGACACAGGCTTTCTACGAAGGAAAGGACGTATAACAGGAGCAAGGAAAACATCAGAATCCACTGCACCCAGGCTTTCGCTGCTAGCAACAATGAAAGAGACAACTGATCTTCGTACCCATTCACTAGGATAAGACAATAAAGGAAAGGCGCGCTCGATCATTTGAAGCAATATCCTCTTCCGGAAGAACCCACTTTTGCATAGAATAGTCAAACATTCTAAGGCTCTAACAATGACAGCTTCTGTTACGTCACTTAAAGCTTGCTCAATGTAAGGTAATAGATATTCCTCTACACTTCTTTGGCCCACAAAAAAGCAGACATAAACAATCTTTTCGTAGAATACTGTCCTTAATTGCTCATCTTGGTCATTTAAGAAGGCAGGAAGGATAGGTAAGAGAGTGTCATTACTGTGTCTCACACCAAAGAAGTAGCAAAGTTTACCGATGTCCTGAAGAATTGCTCTCCTAATATTTGGTGTTTGCTTTGGACCCATAACAAGTTCTTGAACAACCTCTGCAATTGATTTCCTCAGATGCAGAAGCTGGACATCACTATTGATCATCTTCATTCTCCCAGAGGTCTGAGTGGATGATTTCAATGGCTTCCGTGGCAAACTCAGTTTATCAAGGACACCTGCCTCACTCAAGCTTATTGAGTGTATCAAAAAGCCATAAGCAGTGAGTGCCAGCTTAGCTATATTGCTGGCATAGCATATCCGCACACTTTCCTCCGGATCATCGGGAAGCATAGAAAGCATAGGAAGAATATACTCGGGAAATATCTTTGCATCACTGGGAGGAAAATCACGCACTATGGCAAGAATGTCACACAAAGTCTCCAAAGCAGCACAACGCACAATTGCTGATGGTTCAGAAAGCATTGCAATCACATATGGGATGACACGCTGCAAACGATCTTCATCGTCAGTATATAGGGCAGAAGCCTTCAACAAGAGTACAGCTGCCCTCCTCAGGTGAGGCAACTTGACATTGCGTATGCAGGAGCAGAGCAAAGAAGTTATCAAAACCATGCCTTCACATCTCATACTATCCTTTGGTAATGGTAGAAAAGGCGTTCCAAATGTATCTGACTGACTATCATACTCTGACATCAACGAATTTAAGTTGTCTATAGTAATACTTTTCAAAAAGGGATGATCATTTCCTCGAAATGCATTGGAGATAGTTTGAAGCAGCTCACCAGGAGACTGCAAACTTTTTAGATTTTCAGGGAAGGTAGAGTTTTGTGCACTTCCTATTACTTGCTGAGGACCAGATGGATTCTTATTGTTATTTTTAGCATCCCTTAGTACGCTATTAATATCACCAAGAAGTTGATACTGATCATGAACTAAGCTTTTGCCTAAGTCCTCTCTTTTCCTTCGTGAGTCCTTCATGGAACTCGCGCTTTCTTTGGCAACGATCTCTTCCAAAAGTTTTCTAGAAGTAACACCTGCGTCATTAGATGACTGCTTGTTCATCATTTGCTTAAGTATCTCCTGGAAAGCACTCTGGCATAGTAAAACCTACATAGATTGTTTGCACAGAATCCAGGTAAAATAAGCAAGTTATAGAATGCATCAAATAATTGATGAACAAAAATATAAATTTTAGTAAAGCCATATACCCTCATATCAGAATGGAGAGGACTCCAGCGACAGTAAAAATCATGCAGAAATGGTGAAAAATAGGTAGGGAATACAACTCCTGCATATTCCTTTAGGTATTTTTCAGCAGAAAATCGAGACTCCGGTTCTAACTGAATCATGTGTTGAATCATCTTACGGATTCCAATATCTGGTATCTGCACTCATAGAAAATACAGTATCTTAAATATTAAAAACTGAGTCATGAGTATGGCTAACCCCCTACTGACGAGCATGGGACCATGGGAAGATGAAATAAGCACAAACACACAAATAGAGTACTTTTTCAAGATGTTGACTTGGATCATATTGTCTTCTGCGATATGCAAGAAGTTGAGACAGTTCAAATAGTGGTTGGCCCTCAAGGAAAAGTTCAGCAATAACACACCTGAGAGTAAAATGATATCCACACATTAGAAAAGAAGAAACGCAAAAATTAAAAAGAAAACAGTAATAAAAAAACCGTATGTCTGAAAAAACCATCTTGGTTAGTTTTAAACAAATAAATCTAGGGACTTCATGTACGACCAAAATTTATATAACAATCAAACTCAACAGAAAATTAAACACCACCACTACCTCACCATAATTACACAAGTATAATGCCTTTCAGAGTATATTTCATGCACATAAGGATTCTCATTTTAAGCCTGAAACATGGTTGAAAAGCAAAAACATTTCCAGCAAGATTAAGAGTCTTGCAGCAAGAACTCTCACCCGACAGCAAATAAATCCATTGATGGCTTTAGGGGGGAATCTTGGGCCACCTTCATCTTCCTTCCATGTTCATAAAACCTCTGACAGGACACATCCCCAAAAAAAGATGAAAGAAATAGAGTTATTAAAAATATAATCATGTTCTGTAAGAATAGTAGTGACCAGCAAGAAAACGTGTATGCAATGACACACTAGAAGGATTAATATCTTGAATCACTAATTGCATTTTTCAATTTTAAGCAAACTAAAGAAAATACTTGTTTGATAATGTTGCGATAAAGTTCAAAATTGTTAAATATGCCCAAAAAATTCTAGAAAGTGGCTGTCTAAGAGCAAGACAGATTTTTCTGTTAACCTCAGTGTCTAACCTAAAGCCCAGATCAGTATTATTTTTAATCATGTATAACAAAAATTTCATAACCAATAGAGTCCTAGTTTAATCAAGTCATCAGCGCCACTCGCTTAATTCACTTGCATCTTTATACTAGAATTCACACCAATTAATAAAGGTAAATAGAAAAACCAGCAATATTGTATGCAATAGTTTCACAAGATAACTTGTAGGAAATTTCTAACTCAATAATAGCACAAAAGCATCTTGACTGAGGCAATAATTCAAATAAGACAGAGAATATAAATAATCAAATAGTATTAAAATTACAGGATCCAACCTCAGGCGCCAGATAGCAGAGTCTTCTGCCACCCGTGTCAAAGAAAAAAGAGAAATCAGATGGGTCATCATACGGAATGTAAGTGGGTTTGAAAGAGGCAAAGTCAGCAAGGTAAAGCCAATTTGATGACGTAATCAGCACATTTTCACACTTGATATCGCCTACAAAAAATAATGCAAAAATTTACATAAATAACATCAACGGAATGCCAATCAACCCATGATACGAGAAAATACCATCAGCAACTAACAGATCCTTCTCCATTATATTCTCTCTTCTCTAATTGTGTATGTCTTTTAAAGCTTAGGTATCAATCAAATTAAGACTTACCATGACACACTCCCTTCTCGTGGCTCTGTTTTACAGCTAAAAGCAACTGTGTAATACCCCAAACCAAATAAAAAAGTCAATAAAAATACAAAACTTTCATATGCAAAAAAAAAAAAAAAAAAAAAAAAAAAAAAAGTAGTAAAGTGAAGTAGACCTGAAAAGCCAACCATTTCTTCTCAACGAAACTAAGAAAAGGTCGAGTACTTAATCGATCATGCAAATTATGGAAGAAATATTGCCTCAAAAGATAAGCTGCTTTATCTGTTTCGTGCCAAAACTGCAAAATCACAGACAGAGCCACATGAGCAACTTAAAGTAGATGGAAAAAAAACAATAAAATCTAAATCTAAATCTATATAAAATAAAAATAAAGAGCAGATCATCACAGAGCCTTTTCAGTAACCAAATATAGAATCGTATATTCCCTCAAACTACATAGAACATCATGTCATTCCAATTTTAAGCCATTAAAATCAAATTGGCTTAAATTTCAGTTAGAAACACAACCACAATGTCAACTTAAAAAATCAAAACAGGTAAAAAAAAAAAAGCAGAATATCAACAAGTATTTTCAGTGACCAAACACAGTATTCAAAATCCCCTCAAACTACAAAACAACATCTAAGCAAAATTTAAGCTATTAAAATCAAATTGACTCAACAATAAGTTTTGTAGCACCGACACTTCTGATTGAAGTCACGTCCAAGTGTCCGACATGTGTCATTGTCTAACACTGACACTTACACGTTAATTACATTAATTAATTCATTTTCTCAAATTATTATCGGAGTTAACGTGTCAGTGTGCGGTGACTGCGATTCATAGCATAGGAAATAAGCGTGGAAATGGAAACACAACGCAACCACAATTTCAACTAAAAGATCAATACAAGTACGAAAGAACAAAATATGAACGTAGTGATTAAAACTCCCTCAAACTACAAAACAAAGTCTCAATCAAATTCCAAACCGCTAAAATCAAATTGACTCAGCATTCCACAATTTCAACTCAAAAATCAAAATTAAAATCAAAACAACTAAAAACAGCACAAATATCAACAACTCCATTCAGTAACCAAAAACAGTAAAAAACAAAATCCTAATAAGCTCAAACTACAAAACAACACCATATTCAAATTTTAATCCGTTAAAATCAAATTAACTCAACAATATTAAGCGTATTAAAACAACGCAACATAAAATTTTCAGTTAAATAATCAAAAATAGAAATAAGTGAAAATTGAAACCTGAAAAGGCCAAACGTGAGGATGATCAATGTTATTGAAAATATCTTTGATCTGAGAAAGACGTCGTTCATAATAAGAGAGATTGATGAAATTGCCACGTTTGAAATAAACCTTGACGAGAACCAAACCTTCGTCGTGTTTACACTGAATGGACTTGAAGAAACGACCGCGTCCAAGAACTTCTTTCAGAACCAGATTATACGTCGACGGTAAATCCTGTAGGTAATACTCCGACGCTGAAACTTGCGTTGTGCGCGCGATTTTGTTCCCCATCGATTATCATCAATCAATCGCGTAATCGCTTTTTTCTGCTTTTATTTTTATGCCTTCTAAGTTCTAACTAATTATTTTCGCGCGTTTTGAGATTTTCGGATTTTTAAATACGTTATGTTTTTGGTTCATTTTAGCGTGACGTGTGTGGAAGCAGCAAATGTTAAGAACACAGAAAAAGATTCGGGAAAATAAACAATTGGAAATACTATATTTATAGGTGGACTAATTGTTTGGAATAATTATTGAATTTTACCAAAATAATGGTATAGTATTAATTTTAATCCATGCGCCATGAAAAAAAGTGTGTTTTATATTAAATAGAGTAATGATATCTAAACATATAAATTTGACGTTTTATATTTGATATCATATAAAACTAATAAAATATTCGTGTTTTTCTACGGGTATGTGTTATTTATTATAATTTATTAAAAATATAATTTCTTATTTATACATAAATAAATGATTTAGTTTATTGTAATTAATAATAAATCAGTAAATAAAATTGAAATTGATAATAATTTAATAAGTTGTAGTACTATATTTTTTTTTTATTTTCAAGTAAAATATTTGATCAAAGGTACAATAAATATTGCAATTAATAATTTGTATATATCTTATATATTATGAGTGGTAAATAAATATTTGTATCGTGTTTTTTATGTATCAGTTGAAAATATATGTTTAGTGTTAGTTAATTAGTAGGAAATAATTATTATGTATTTTTTAATGTTTATCAATGACAAATATTTGTTATGTATTTTTTAAATATATATCTATTTTTTAGGGATATACGAAGTAGATTATTATTCTAATTTTATTTTAATAATTATTATCATGAGATTTCCCTTATATGCAAAATGTTGTAGGAAAATGCAAGTTTGGAGAGGAAGGGGTAATAGGGCTGCATATAAAAGAAAAGAAGAAAATGAAGGACCGAATATTTTTTAGGGGTTTGTTTTTATTCGCAATACAAAATCTCTCTGTTTTGAGAACTCAAAAATTGTATTGGAATAGGATTTTAAAGGACTTACATAAATTATTTATATAACTTCCATGTTGTCACTGTACTATGTTTAAAAAAATTAAACAATCCCTAATTGAATACCTCTAGACTTATTTTATTTACATCAAAATCTTAATTGAATCTCTTAATACTTTTCATCACAAAAAAACTTTTAAAATCTTAATCTAATATATCCCGCAAAGAAAATAAGTACAATAAAAATCCATTTTGGTACTCTCATCTCTTACAATAATAATTCCTCTTATTAACAAGTAAATTTTTTATTAGAATAGACTTAACTCACTATATTTGGATAGAATTCTCATGTGGCAATTGATAATCCTCCAATATTTACTCGCATTTGTAAAAACAATACTTAATTGAAAGCATTTGATAGTGTATTTTCACTCTAAAAATACTGTCAGGATTGTGAAATTCAATAAATTACCATGTTTTTTAAAGTGGGATAAACTTCTTTCTTACTATGTTAGTGTCATACTATAAGACTATTTTAGATGAGTCTACTATCACCAAATTGTGGACCAAAATTGTGGTGATAAATTTGTATACCACGTTGTATTAACTTATTCGTAGAACTCACTATTTTATTTTAGATACAACATGGTTTTTTTTTAGAATATGTTCATACAAAAGTTATGCGTACACGAAAAAGTTTTAAATCTCACTCGAAAAATCCAAACATGTACAAATTTGATTTTATATATTTAGAATAATGTTTGCCTCTCTTAAAGTTGAAACCAAATTTTGATTTTATACATTTAGAATAATGTTTGCATCTCTAGCTTAATGTTGAAATCGAATTTGTTTTTATTGATATTTCTTGTAAGAAAGTAAAACACTAGCTTGCAATTCAAGACCTCCACACGAATTTAGATCTTCACCCTCTAATATAGAAGAGGTCCATTTAGTGAAAAAAAATAATAATAATAAATGCTAATAATTAAAAGAAAATCTAATACATAAATTTGTTAAGCTAAATTCATAGTTTTATATGTTCCCTGGTAAAAAATTTAAGCTGAGAATGTGACGTGAATGGTCTTTAACTTTGTTGGGTCAAAATCCAAACAAAAAATTGAAATTATGTAATAAAGAAATTTTAATTAAAATAATTATTTCTAGACTTTTTTTATTTTGGTTAAACTCAATATCACCAAATGTTTGTTCATTTTACTTTAACGATTTTGAAAGTAAAACACTTGAAATGAAATGATAATAGGTTTGTGCTTGTCAAAATGAAATAAAACTTACACAACTTTTAAAAATAAAAATAGTAACATATTCTACATAAGTAGACCTTTATTCATTTTCATCTCCCCAAAAAATAAAACAAAATATTTAAACTTTCAAAGAATATACACTTCTAAAATACTAATATTTTTTAGGTTCCGATATTTGAATAATTAGTATATTCTGTATTAAAAAAAAAATACTATTATTTTCGTATTTTTATATTTAGTATATTTCATATTTGGTTTCTTTAAACACTTGTTACTTGTTAGCTTTTGGCTAAAATTGTTACGAGTAGTTCTCATTGACAAAGAGAGAAGCACAAAATGGTGAATTTACATAAACAGAATCGTCACTACAAAGCAAAACAAATCGAGATTTTATACACATCGATTCGTTTCACTTTCACATTATTGAACTTCAAATTACACGGATCAACTAGTGTCTCTTAAATTAGTACTAATAATTGCAGATCTGGTACCGGAGCCACCGTAATCAGACGGCGGCGATTTCTTCAAGATCTTCGAAGTTCGGATCCTTGGAATCCAATGTTTCGTAATCAGGTCCGATTTGAAGATCCTCGTAGCCACGTCCGATCCACGTGAACTTACCTCCGTGTCCTCCTTTCTTCGGCGATCCGCTCGTTCCTGTCGCCGATTTCCGATCCTTCCTTGTCTCCGGCGACGGTTTTCCGTTCGCCTTGTGACTCTTTCCGGTGTCTTTCATAGTGTGAGTGATGATGAGTGAGTGCAAATAGTAAGATATTGGGGGGTTTATATAGAAAAAAGGATGAGGGTAGTTTCGAGATTTTTTGTAAAGAATTTAATAATGTGACTCTATGGGAAATGGGACAAATGGATAATCTGCTATTAATAATCGGATAAGATCCGTGGGTGAAGATTGTATGCGGTAAGGTGCACAGAATGTATTATGGTGGGAATTGAAAAATCTGTCTTGCTAAAAGGGCCTGATGTAAATAAGCCCATTGGGCTGAGGCTGCCCCGTTTGCTCTCGTGGTCGGAAAATTCTTGAAAATTTTTCCAAATCTATACGGGAGCAGATTAACATTCTCCAAATCCTTTCAACAAAAAAAAAAAATGTAAAATCTATATTTCTCAAAAATGAAAAATCGTTGGAGGTATTTGTTCCAAGTTTTTTAAATTGGATATTTCAAATATACATTTGTAAATTGATATACTTTATCAAATTAATTGATAAATAGTTGAATAATATGTCTTTAATGAATTAATGTGATTAAGTTATAAATTTAATACTATTTTTTAGTCTCTTTTGATTTTTAATTACAAATTTTAATTATATAAATATTTTATATCATTGTTGTGAACTAAAGTCAATAGACAAATGTGTTAGTACTATTAATTTAATCAACTTTTAATATACAATATATGAATATTTGATAATGTTAGTATACCCTTTTTTCTTCATAGTCCATAAAAGTTGTTTTTTAAATTTATTTATAAAATTAACTTTATAAAGAATACAAGAATGAAAAATCTATTATTAATTTTATTTTAATTAAAAAGTCTATTATTAATTAAAAAAAAAGATGTTTTGGTTGGTATTACGATATTCATTTTTGTCGAAATATTGTAAAAGTATTTTAGCGAAGTATATGTTGTATTCATTATAAGTTTAATCAATAGTAACAATAATATTTTGACAAAGATGTCTATTTCTCACAGACTCTTCATATTATTTTATATTAATTTAAATTATATTTAAAATAATATTTGTAATGAAATAAAGTGATTTTATAAAAAAAATTAAAGTAATTTGATTTGTGTCTAAAAAAATGACATTGCACCAAAATTAATTAAACATTTTGTGTAAATTTTTTATGAATCATAAATTGTCTTTGAAAAATTATAGATGATCACTAAATCTAATTAGTTAAATAAAGTGCACTGGCTATACTAACCTACAATTCTAAAAATAAAATACACATGGTTGATTATAATCACCTGTTAATAATTTACATATACTTTTCCATAAGAATCATAAAATATACACTATTTTAGTTTTAGTTAAATTGCACGAAATATTTAATTTTTGTTTTTTAAGAAGAAAAAAAAAACCCCGTAATATGTATAGTGGTGGTGGTGGCCCACTAGCTATCTTGAGCAAAGAGGAGCATACAAAACACTACTAACTGCAGCGTCAATGTTTCTTCTTCTTCTTCTTCTTAACCGTGTAAGTTCAATCTCAAATTTAAACTCAAAATTATTATTATATAGCTAAAAAGAAGAAGGAAGATGCTAGGGTTAGGGTGCTTAAACCTTAATCGATTATCTCATTTTCATTCTCCACCTTCTCTCCAACCATCACGTTCTGGTCAGCTTTCTCTCTCTCTCTCTCTCTCTCTCTCTCTCTCTCAATTTACTAAAACGACGTAGTTTTCGTTTTGAATGTTGCTGTTATTGTGTAGACAGATTTACTCAAAGTTGCTTCTAGAAGATTCGCTTTAGCAGTTACCAAAACTCAATCACCACGAACTAAGACTCAATCCCCTCCCACTTTATCCATTGTAAGTTTATTCAATTGATTCATTCACTAATCGGTGTATGTTTGGTTATGCGGTGACAAAAATTGATTTAGAAAAATTGAGTTTAGTTAAAAATGAGTTGGATGTAAAGTGATTTTTATATTTGGTTATATTGAAGTAAAATTAATAAGCTGGACAGTAAAATTTCAATGTAAAAATTACGTTCGAACTCAAAAATTACAAATTTTAGTTTCAAGAATCAATTATGGGGTAAAACCAATTCTACTATGTCAAAATTAATTTTACACCTCCAAAATTGATTTTGGCTCCTCCATTAGTGGAATGAAACATGCACTTAGCCTATGTTTAGTTCCACTTTTGGAGGAAGCAAAATTGATTTTAGAGGTCTAGAATTGATTTTTGACCTGTTTGGTTGTTCTAGGGTAGAATTGATTCGGAGAATTCGGACTTGCACAGCTAGAATTTGTTGCTTTTGCCTCCAGAATCGATTCATACTTGCAGCTACAATTGTTGTTTTTGCCTCTAGAATTGATTTTTAGCCTTCAATTTATCATAATTCACTTTCACGTAAATGTATCCAAACATAAATTACTTTATATTCAACTCACTTTTAATCTAAATCAATTTTACATAATCAATTCATTCAAAATCATTTTTTGTCGCAGCAGAACCAAAAACGCAATTACTTTTGTTTTTTTTTTGTAATAATATAAGATAGTGATGTTGGTTTATGTGTTTTGAATTTGGATATAGGATATTGATAATCCTGCTAGTGTGAAAAGACAGTTAGCGCAGCTGTTTGATGTTTCTTTAAAGGCAACTGTGCCCAATGAGGAAAATGTTGTGCCCTTAGTTGATGTTTGCACCGCCAAAACCGGCGGTGTAAAATTTGGTGATTATCAATGGTAAGTTCAGTTTTTTTTGTCCTTGCTACAATTATGTTGTATTATGTTATATGAATTTTAAGCTTTTGCATTTATATACCTGCATTGTGGAATTCTTGGTTTTTTGGATAAGCAAAAGTAGTTGCATTGTGCTTTGGCAAATGGGTACTTGTGGAAAGTAAAGAGTTATTTAATTGGTGCAGTAATAATGCAATGGGTATATGGTCGAAGATAAAAGGGAAGGAGACTGGATTTAGAGGTCCTCCTTCTATTGGACAGGTATAATTGGACACATTTTTCTTTTTTAACTCCCACCACCTGTATGTATTCTAGTCTTGGATTTATTAGCTAATGAGTTTAATGGCAATGTACTGACAATGTAAAACAAGGTTTACACAAGTTGTAATCATAGCTTACCATCTTACTATAATATAAGTAGATTTTAAGAAGTGATGTTATGATGTTGTAAATATGATAGGCCATTTTTGTAAAGTTTGTTTAGAGTGTTTTTATGTAGTCATTAAACTTTTTAGTTAATTGTTGATTTGAAATTAGGTTTTGATTTGTTGTTGCCAAATAGTAATTTGTGTTTTATATTCGTGTAGGCTATCATTAACAATCTTCCTCCATCTGAAATGATAGATTCGTGCTCTTTGGCTGGTCCGGGATTTGTTAATGTTGTCTTGTCAAAGAATTGGATAGCACAGGTGATTGCATTTTCTATCTTACAATTTTACATTAGAAATAGTATGTATCAAGTGCCTGTGACTTATACTTGAGGTGCTAGCTCAATAGTAAAAGTTTAGCCTTGTAATCTCAAGGTACTAAGTTCAAATTCCCTCAGGAACAATTGTAAAATGGCCATTATTGTTACTTTGATTAATAAAAAAAGTGTATGTGGCTTCATTTTTTTTGCACGAGGAGGAGGTTGGTATTTAAGTCATCGTGTCCAGTGATTGGAAGGGTGTTATACTAGAATGTAATGGTTTATACTATGTTAAGAATTTTGATTATTTAGCTTATTCAAGCCATATGTTAGTACTTAATGAAAAAAAAAATCCTTCTGCAGGGCATACAAAAGATGCTAATTGATGGTATTGATACGTGGGCGCCTCGACTTCCGATCAGGAGGGCCATGGTTGATTTTTCCTCACCTAATATAGCAAAGGAAATGCATGTTGGTCACCTTAGATCTACCATAATTGGGGACACATTAGCTCGCATGTTTGAATTTTCACGTGTGGAACTCGTTACCCGCCGAAATCATGTTGGTGACTGGGGAACGCAGGTAGATTTAATTTCTTAAGTTCTGCTATTTTTGTGTTGCGAGTTTGAATTCAGTGCATGTTTAATCTGGGGATAAACGATTTATGCTATTTCTCGTGGCTGGATCTTTGCTATACACTGTAAAAGCTAGGCTTATTCATATACCTCACGACTGTGGCTGATTCATTTTTGCATTTGCAACAATCAGTTAACTTGACACTTTGTGTGTTAGCATTACTTACTTAATACTTGCTTGAGAACTAAATATGTTGGGGTAGTGGCTGATGTAAATTGAGTTTCTAACTGTTGTTTTCTTGATCAAGGACATGCATTACATTCCTCCCAATTAAATATAGGCATAGTGTGTGTTATTCTTCTTTGATTTGTAATCTTAAACAGTTGATGTCCTAAGACAGTGCTCTCTCCCCCTTAAATAAAATATTTTAGATATCAAAATGATCAATTGATACAATTAGTCACTAAATTAGTAATGGCCATTGATTTTTTGCTGGGATTCTAATCACATATATGCTGGAATTCTAAAACATTTCAATAGTTAAGTTCTCATTTTGGTATCGGTACCATTGTTTTGCAGTTTGGGATGCTGATTGCATACCTCTTTGAAAAATTTCCAGACCAAGATGTTAGTGAAGCAGCTGTTGGAGATCTTCAGGTGAGAAATTACATTGAACTTTATTCTAGTTAATCTTACTCAGGATTTTAATCATACAATATTTTATTGTCATTTTTTTGGGTTAGATATGAAAAAACATAGTTTTTAGTTCATTTTTCCATGTGCTCATTCTAATTCTAAATCTAATTTAGATATGAAAAAACATACTCCCTCCGTCTCACAATGAGTGTCTTTAAGGTTTTTGCATACATATTAATAAATGCAATAACTAGAAGAAAGAGAAAAGTCATTTTACCAAACTTTCCATCTTAACTATTGGTGGGTTTTTCACTATTATCAATGTAAAGTATACTAACGCTTTGGAAGTTGTGTATATAGTAATCATTGAAGGGTAGTATAGGAAAAAAATAATTAAAGTTGCATTGAAAATTGTGAATGACATTCATTTTGAGACAAATTTTATTTGCTAACTAAAATGACACTCATTGTGAGATGGAGGGAGTAGTTTTTAGTTCATTTTGCCACATGCTCATTCTAATTCTATTCAGTTCAAAAGGGAAGTAAAAACTGTGATTCCAAGCTATCCAGAAATTAATGTGCTATAAAACCATTAAGCCTAGGTAGGAAATATAAGCTGCTATCAGATGAGGAATGGCATAAAAACAAGTGGTTTTCTATGCATGTAAGGCTGGAAATAGTTATTTTATGTTTTGTTTGTATTGTGTACCTTGCCACCTCCTCCCTTTCACTGTAAAAGTGAATACTGAAACTCATGTGAGTTGGTGCATTTTTAGGCATTCTATAAGGCATCAAAAGTGAGGTTTGATAATGATCCGGAATTTAAGTTGAGGGCACAACAGTCGGTGGTCCTGCTCCAGGTAAACGATATCCTGAGTTTACCCCCTACTTGTGAGATATTAGGGAACTTAATTTTGACTTATATGTATGCATTAATTTTCATCTCAGAGTGGGGATATCAGGTATCGCAAGGCATGGCAACAAATTTGTGATGTTAGTAGGGCTGAATTCGAAAGGGTCTATCAACGCCTTGGAGTTCAATTGGAGGAAATGGTATGGATTCTAGTTTTATATTTTTTTCTAATCTGTGAATTTTATCCATGATGTCTATGTTTTGTACATTCCAGGAGGAATTTTTGAGCTGTTTTTCTCCATGCATTTTCAGACCATTATGAATTATGATTCTATACATGTTTAATATTAGTTGGGCTTGCTAGAAATTTCTTGCAGTTGCTGTGCTTATAAATTCATCATGTGGCTTAGATTTTCTCATTTAACCTGACCTACCATATTCTGTCTAATTAATTTGTGTCTTTTTCCTTGTTCTGTTATGACCAATAGTATGATTGGTCTCCTTAAATTATATGAAACCCGATTCCACTGATGCTGATGCTTTACATTATTTGCAGTGAAAATTGTCAATATAGCGGATAAAAGGACACTGTTCATTTACTGACTGTCATTAATATCATGATGTGCATTCTGTGCAGCACTAAATTTATTGAATATATTGAATGTATGTTGAAATAATTACATAAGTTTTTACTTCAATCAGTGATTTTGACTTTTTTACTGAACGATGATATATTTGATCACAGGGAGAGAGCTTCTATAATCCATATATCCCCGGCATTATTGAGAAGCTGGATAAGTTAGGAATGATTGAAGATAGTGATGGTGCTCGTGTGATTTTTGTTGAGGGTGTAAATATACCACTTATTGCTGTGAAAAGAGATGGTGGCTACAACTATTTTACAACTGATCTAGCATCACTTTGGTTAGTTTTACTCTTCATGTTTTTTTCTGCATATTTTGTGAAAATCCTGTTTGAGTAATCAAACTTTGTAATTAATTATTATGCCACTTTTTTCTATCTTGGATGTTTACATATTCTTCCTTTCTTGTAAATTTTTGATATACCTGTTTCTATTTTGTCTGCATAATAATCTAAGAATGGAACATGAAATATATTGACTTGGGAAAATAAACTGTTTTGTTTACCTGAGCTATTTGAATCATGTAGGTATCGTCTAAATAAAGAAAAACTTGAGTGGATTGTATATGTTACAGATATTGGGCAACAGCAACACTTTGATATGCTATTTAAGGTATATCTCAAGTGATGATTTTCATGGTATATTATGGTTACTATTGTTGTCACTACCCTTTCTACTTGCTTTTGGCAGTAGTGAATTGTCCTTGTTATTAACTTGTCTGGGTTTTGCTGATATCACCCTTAAATAATAATTATCTACTGAAGTGCTTTGATTGGTTTGGTCATTTCATTTTCTTTGTAATTTTTTGAAAGAGAATAGTCACGACCAGTGCTACTGCTAATAGTTCAATGAGTTAAAATGGAATAATTCCCCTTTGATTTTCCTTTCAGGCCTTTAGACGTGCAGGTTGGCTGCCACGTGATGAGAATGCGTATCCAAAATGTACGCATATAGGTTTTGGTCTTGTCCTTGGGGAAGATGGAAAGCGATTTCGAAGTCGGAGTAGTGAGGTTGTTCGGTTGGTTGATTTGCTTGATGAAGCTAAAAGGCGTTGTAAAACTGCCCTTCTTGAACGTGGTAAAGTACAAGTTGTTTAGTATGATTTTTACTTCCTTATCTGCGTAAAGGCATCCATGACATGAAATTTCTGCTCAACCAAGATCTGTGAATGATTGTGCCTATTTTATTTTCATTTGGTGAGGTTCTTGTGTCTAGACACCAGAAAGCTAACCTTCTATATTCTATGTTCTTTTAGTAACAACTAATGATTGGTCTGAGGAGGAGATTGAGAAAACATCAGAGGCTATTGGTTACGGGGCTGTTAAGTAAGCTTCTTTAACTTTAAGCATTTTTCATTTTCCTGCTCTAAAGCAAAATCAACATTCTGTTCAGCAATGCTAAGTTGTAATTAGCTTCTTTGGGGGCATATTTCCTTTTGTTGATGTTGAGACAGATGGATAGGCAAACATATTCCCTTTAACAGAATTTTTAAAATTGTTACATACGTGGTGCTTTAAGTCTCGAGTTAATGCTGTTAATCCTGTTAATGTATCCTAATTTTGGCTTGGATGTTTCTGACTGCATGCATTAATCGATAAGTAGAATAATTCACGACAAAAGTGAAGTATATGAGCTTAATCTCAGCTTACTCGGTTGTTACCCTTTTGTGAATTTTCCAACTAATTGCCCTACTTATTGGGTGTTGTATTTCTGTTCCACAGTTATGAAGATTGGTTTAGGAACTTATGGTTCTACTTCCACATATGGTTTTGCTTGACTTAACGAATCTTTACAAATGTGTCACCTGCAATTTGCTCCTGTGATGGAAATTCTAAATGATACGTAGGCTTATAGTTCCTTATGTTCGTTCTTTTGACACGTGTTTGCACTTTGCAGGTATGCTGACTTGAAGATCAACAGATTAACGAATTACACCTTCAACTTTGATCAGATGCTTAATGATAAGGTGCATTTACTGCATGCAAATTTTGAGAGTTTGCTTGTGAACGTACCGTAAAGAAGCCAGTAGATTTAGTAGCTGTTTTCTTAACAAAAGAAATTAAGAGAAAGATGGATGGAGCAAAGCTCCTTACAAGATGATAACAAAAAAGAAAAATGTAGGATCTGCAGTTATTTATGTCTCACCTTCTTAATCTGTTGTGCAACAGGGGAATACTGCTGTTTATTTGCTCTACGCACATGCTAGGATTTGTTCCATTATCAGGAAATCTGGTAAAGACATCGAAGAAGTAAAGAGAGTAAGTTTATTTCTCTTCCTGAAATGATGACCTACTAGTTTATTGTATATCTATCATAAATTGATTTATTTGTTTTTGTATCATATTCTTAATTTTACAATATAAGATACAAGACTTGTACCTAGTTTAGATCCTGCCATGGTTGATGTAATACGAGTCAATTCAGCACTCATCTATCACAATTGTGATATGGCTCAATATTCCGTGTGGGTGCATTTATATATAGTTATGGTCAGATGAAATCAACTTGTGCAAATTTCTTACCGTGTATTTAATGTTCCTGCCATCTTGTTGTGACAGAACGGGTTCATAGTTTTGGATCATGAAGATGAGCGTTTATTGGGGCTTCATCTGCTACAATTTCCTGAGGTAGGACATGTGAATAGTTTATGTTGTTTTTTAACTTTAGACCTTTGCATAAACTTTGTTACCAGGGTTCCATTTTGTTTAAACAGAAGAGTTAAGATATCATGATTTATGCGACTGGATATTATTTTATAATTCAGAAGACTTATTATTTGTGTATTGTTTTATTTTTTAGGTTTTTGAGGAGGCATGCACCAATTTATTGCCTAGTGTGTTGTGTGAATACCTCTATAACTTGGCTGAAATCTTTACAAAAAAGTTTTATTCTAATTGTCAGGTATACTTTTGAAGCCATCATCTAATATATTCAAATTTCTATGGCTTTTCTATTTATATTCTTATTCAAATTTCAAATTTCAAATTTCTATTCATAAAGTTGCCAAGTAGATTATTTGTTGCCTTTACAAAAAAAAGTAGAATATTTGTTGTATTTACTGTGCCACATGTTAAAGATACGATACTACTATACTTCATATTGGTCATTGTTTTGTCAAATGTCAAGTTTATTAAATCTCTTTTCGTCCATGAAATTTTCTCAAATTTTACTTTGAATGTCATACACAATCTAGATTCCTGTTTAGTATGTGGTCGAAGTATGATGTTTAGATTCAAATTCTTTCCCTTTTACAGGTTGTAGGATCACCTGAGGAAACTAGTAGACTTTTGCTATGTGAAGCAACACTTATTGTGATGAGAAAGTGCTTTTATCTCCTTGGAATTGAACCTGTTTACAAGTTATAACCCATCTCAAGGAGTTCAAATAAAAAGAATTTCATAGGATTTTTTTTTTTTTTTTTTAATTTAAAAAACGTACAAAATGAAAATTGTTCTGGCAAATTATACCCCCCTTTCATGTTTTGTTTATTGTACTTGTAGGAGGTGAAAGAGGAAAAGTTGTAATTTTTTTATAGCAATGTAAGGCTCAAATTTATTTATTTGCTTATAAGAGCTATCTATATATTCCGTTTAACTTGTGTTCCAAGTGAAATGACAAGAATTGGACATTATGTGGATTCTAATTAATGGACTAAGCAAAATGCAAAAATACAGAGTCACTTGCACTTGCAATCTTAAAAATAAAAAGACATTTTAGGTCTTAAAAGTTGTTCGGTTTATGTTGAAGCTTTGAGCTGGTGAACTTCGATTAATGTTTGTCTGTTTTTCTTTCTTTTTTGTAAGCCATAACCACATTTTCAGTTTCAAGATTAATGTCTTAAACGTTTTTATTAAATAATAACATTAATCTTGATAAATAATAACATTAATCTTGATGTAACTCAAATATATATAAAATGATTTAAATAATTCAAATTGTAACTCAAATATATATAAAATGATTTAAATAATTCAAATTGATCAAATATATAAATTGATGTAACTCAAATATATAAATTGATTTTTGCGATCAAATTATAACCCAAACATCTTATTTTTATAAGAGATAATTTGAACAATTAGAATTATAATTTAATCGACAAAAATCAATGTATTTAATCTTATATTATATACTAAATATATTAATTTTTGTTGATTAAATTAAAATTCCATTGTCTCTTAAAAAAATCGGATGATATAATAAATTTTAGTATAAAAATTACGTCTAGACTTAAAAAGCTTTAAATTCTGACTAAATTAGAATCAATTATGACGGTAAAATTAATTTTACACCTAAAATCAATTGTAGTTGCTCCAAACATATGAGTCTTTGACTTTAAGTAAGCTGAAGGTGTGAGATAAAATAAAATCTGAATTTTATACATGAAGCTAAAGCTATATCTAATTAGTTAGATTTCAAAAGTTCTTCTGTACAACAATGGAAGGCCTAGACCCTTGTAGGAAACTACTTCTTTTATCTAATACAGATGAAAAAGGCCTTCTTAAAGCCTTTTTTGATATTGTAGCCTTTGGACTATACCATATTCTATTGCTATCCAAACCTCCCCCATAACTTCTACATGATTTCATTCTCTTATTGTAAGGTATGCTTTTCTTTGGAAGATCTTCAATTTTTTCCACCTCAGCTAAAGATGTGAAAGATTGAGCCTTCCCTTCATAAAACATAGACAAACCTCTCCTGCACAAGTCATAAGAAAAAATATAAGATTACTAAAAAAATTAATATATTTAATTTAATTTAATTTTACTTATTATTATTTCACAAAAATACTTATTAGTTTGAATCATTTTTCAAGAGCTTTGTTATAATAATTTGATATTGCTTTTGCATCTCAATATTATTTTAAAAACTATCATATAATTTCAATGAAAATATTTGTAAGTTTATAAGTTGTTTTCATAATAAATTTATTTTGAGTAAGAAAGTCATGTATACCAAAAACTACATATATCTATTTCTCCTTGCAAACAAATAGATAGATAGAGTATTGACAAAAAAAATTTGCATAAAGTTAAGAAATGTAGGATGAAATTGCATACTTTATAGGGAGATTATTCATGAGCTCAGATAAGTCACATAAAGATCCATTTGAATGTGATGATGATGATGAAGAAGATGTTCCAAAGGAATCAGCATCCTCTATCAACTCTGATGAACAAGAGCTTATTGAATCTTCTGAAAATGTTCCAATGGATGATATTGAATTACTCTTATTATCCTTAACCATCCACTTTATGTTTTTTGTTCCATCGCCACCCATGATACCTTTCACATTAATTTCTAGAAATATTTTCTTTTGCATCAAAATTTCTAGAAATATTTTTTGTATTAAGAAGAAGAAAAAAAACAAAAAGGGTATGAAATATGAATGATATTGAAAATCTCACTTTCTCTATATATAACAAATTGAACAAGCATTCAATAATTCGTATAAGGTATGAAACGTTTATATATAGATCCGTTATGTTTTTCAATTTATAAAAAATATTTGGGAGGTTTATATAAATTTTTTTGGATAACATTGACCAACCAATTTTATCCTTTTTAGTATAGTTTACTTAAATTGTTATAAAAACATGTGTCACAATCAAATAATGTGATATATGGTGCAGAATGCATGAGACAACTAGGATAAAGGATAAGATCTAAAATTGAAGACATGTATATCCATGTAATGAGTCACCGTCTTTAATTAATTAATTAATTTTTAATTTTGGTAGGGTGAAGCTAAGGTCCACATCTAACCAACTTTGTTTCATAAAGTCATGACAGATAGATATATACATTCTCTCATCTTTTAATGCACCATTATCTCCATTGGTAAATGAACAAGGAAAATATTTATTTAGTAAAATAAAATACAAAGGGAAAATTCTTTCATTTAATAAAGAAAAAAAAGGAAATTCTTTCATACCTATGAGAGAATGATGGGTAAATACAATAAATACAAAACTTAAATTATCTATAAAATAAATAAATAAATCTTTTTTTAAAGTATGTTTAAAATATTATCTAAATTTTTTTACAAAAATTTAAATTTTTAACAAAACATTAATTATAAATTTTAAACATTAAAGATTCT
>JBBPBP010009780.1:32032692-32051749 GCA_037974735.1 Cicer chorassanicum
ATATTTAACTCATCCCTTATGAAATATTTGAATCACTATTATCTATGATCATTGTTACTATTGTTTAAAGAAAAATAACTATATTTGAGGGATTATAATTTAAAAAAAAATAATTATTAATATAAAGAGATTAAAAATTAAATGTAACATATTTATAAACACTAAAATTTATTAGATCTAAAAAAAACTAATTTTATGTTTCAGAGTGTTAGAAAAAAAATCACTATCATCTATGTACTTGCTATATATAAATCTAAAACGTATAAACAAAAGTAGGGAAATAATAAAGTAATTGGGAAATGGAAAAGTGTGGGGTTACTTTATCCATTAATGGTAATAAAAATCATTTATTGACCGCTTTATGTAACATTAGGTTCAACATTTGACATGTTGCACGGTAAAATCTAGATTGGACTTCTTGTGTGTTAGTTTATTTGTCATTTCATTTAGATTAAAAAGTATCAAATTTATATTATTTAATAATATTTATTAGGATTAAATAAATTTTAAGTTTTTATAAAATTTTGAAATTTCGTCTTTAATCTTTGTCGAAACCATCTTTTAATTTTTCAAATTTTAAATAATTTTTTTAAAACATATTATATCTATGTAAAACTGATTTAGACCTATTATGCATCTTGTTAATCTCATTCTTATCTATTGCTTCAACTTCAAAGACATGGAGTGTTTGCTTCAACATTCCATCACATCTTGTTCTCTTTTCTCTCACAAGCACAGCAAAAAGATAACAAATACAACATAAATATAATTAAAGGTATTTTAGCTAATTAAATTTGGGTTGTTCTTAAATTAAATGGAAAAAAAAACCTATATAGTGTGACACATGTGATATATATTTAGACCTCTAACTATTTTGGTTGAACGTTTGATCACTGACAAATGCATATGAAAAAATATATGTTTAGAGATGTCAACCATTTGAATGAATCTCAGCTAATTAGCACACGTTAAAAAATGGTTCAACAATTATACACTAAATAAACTTCACACATAGTTATAATTATATTTCACTATAAATTTTGACATGGTGTAATCATGTTTAAAGAATTTATTCCATGATGTGATAACATAGTGAAATATTATTGGCATTGGCACCATATGGCTCAAAAATAAAATGAGCTTTGTTCTAGTTAATCTTATTCAAGTGTTTAATCATATATCATGAGAGAAGAAGCTTGTACTTAACATTTTTTACAAATCAGTTTCAAGAAACTGTAATGAAGTCAACAAGGATGGAAACAAGTATATTTTATATTTATAATTTCTTACATAGCATTAGTGAGAAGGAGAAATTTCACTCATAAATGTTATGATTGTCAAAGTACAAATTTTACACACTATATCATAAGAAATCATCTGGTAAAATTTATAGGAGGTTCCAAGCTAGCTACTAAAATTCCAAGATCTAGATCTTTATCTTCAAACTTTTTTATGAAAGGATGATCCTGAAAATGCAATGCGATTAGAAGAATCAGAAATTAGGAATTCTGAAAATACTAACAATATTAACAATACTAATTATTAATATTGACAGATGGAAAAAATATATATGTTACTAACCAGAAGCTCCAAGGACGTTGATCTTTCACGAGGATCCTTTTTTATGCTGTAATTATACCAAGAAATGAACTTAGAAACAAAGTAAAACATAATATGTTTTAGAATCTACAACCATCTTGATGATATCTTGTTACATGTAAATTATAGCATCATAAGATTAGTCAACATAGTGATTAAGTGAAAAAGGTAGTTTAGAATACAAGAGGCACTGAGGGATCTGGCTCCCTTGTAGGCAGGGATTCCCAACATTCACGCAGTCAAGATATCGGCAAATGTTCGATCAAGATTAGAGAGTCCAGATTCAAGTTCGGTATTTTGATTTAAGATTGATCTTTAATCAAACGGCCACAAATGTATCGACTGCGTGTATGCGGAGAATCTCTTAGAGGCACAAGGTTTGAAAAATGCATAAATGAGGAAAAAGATATTCAAAGTTTCATGCTTATGTTATTTAGATGTGTTACAATTTAATAACCACATATTTTAGATACACATAGCTAAAGGAGCAACTAGACAAGAAACAAAAACAGCCTACAACACAGTGGTATGATTGAAAACACTTCAATATCATATCAATTTTTTGGTATTGAAACTAAGAAAGTAGTAAAAAGGAAGGGGAAATAGTCATTTTGGTTCTTAGATGTGCGAAGCATCGTCAATATAGTCCCTAAAATTACAAAAACCAAATACATCATTGAGTGTGTCTTTGTTCATAATTTCGTGGATCAAACCGATAAACAGAAGACACGTCTGAAGATTAAAATAATTAACGAAATAAACCTACGAAGATCAAACTGTCTAACAAAAGATACATTCAGATATGTTTTTTTTTTTGTAATTTTGATACATTTAAGGGCTATAGTGATGATGACTTGCACATTCAAGGAACAAAATAACAATTTACGCAAACAAGAATGAAGAATTACCAGGATGACACAAATGAACAGAACTCAGGGGAGAACTGATCAGGAGGAGCTGAAGGTGGGGGACTTTCCACAATTGCTGCCAAAAGCTCATAGAAACTAGGCCATGCTTGTTGATCTTCAGATTGTATATAAGGAAACCGTCCTATAGCACACTCAAGTACTACCATCCCCAAACTCCATATGTCACAGCTGTAATCATAAGTACTCCCACTGATTCTTTCCGGCTACACAAGGAAATCAACAAATCTATACATTAAGGTTCTGTTTGGATAAACAACTTCATTACGTGCATATAGGTTTATCATATAAGTGCTTAAGTATAAGTTACATACCGACATGTAGTTATAAGTTCCAACAAATGTATCTCTTTGGCCCATTGAACTAGCCAGCATAGCACTAACACCAAAATCAGTAATCTTCACTTCCCCTTTGTGATTTACTAAAAGATTGGATGGTTTTATGTCTCTATGTATTACATGTCTTTCATTGTGCAAGTAAACAAGACCTTGTAACACCTACAATATCGACACAAATTTGACAGCAATTTACATGGTTAACGAAGTTTAAATATGTCATTTATTACGTTGAGTAGATGGCTAATGAGTATAATAGTGTTTTACAATTCATTAACCATCCACTGGGCACAATTAACCACGATTTTGAACGTCGTTAACTACAATTTTCTGGTGTTCAAATATACATAATATTCATTAACCATAATTTGTGTTCAACTATACACCTGAAAAATTGGAGTTAATGACGTTTAAAATTGTGGTTAGTGTCAAAATAACACAACTCCAACAAGAAATAGAAGTATGATCAAGGATACCTGCTTACAAACCACAGCAAGATATGGTTCAAGAATTGTATTAACTTGTCTGATTACATCTACTAGAGAACCACGATCCATGTATTCTAATACAAGAGATATAACTCCATTATGATAGAATGAATGGTAGCAAACTACAATATGTGGACACAGTGATGCTTGGTTTATTTTCAGTTCCTGAACAATCTGTTTCCTAATATCCTCTTGTATATTCATCTGAATTACCTGCAATAAAATGTTCAACAAGATGCTCTTTTATCATACACAAGTTCAATTACTACTACCGTAATTATCTAAATCAATCAACTATTTGAAATAAAATTACATAATTGTTCATTGAATATATTTGATTAATCGTTTTATGAACTAGACAATTCTCGAACTACGAAGTTGAACCTGTGCGAATGCACAGGTCTCTTACTAGTAATGTGTCAAAAGAACAATCATGCAGGGAAATCTAGTGATAAGAAGCAATTGAAAATAGTAATGCATGCCAACCTTCAAAGCAAACAATTTTCCGACCCACTTATGGCGAACGAGTTGCACTACGCCACCGCTGCCTTTTCCGATTACTTTGATGGTCTCAAGGTCGTCCAACGTGAAATCGAATTCGAGATCCTTAGCATCTGAAGGCTGCTCAAAGAGACAAATTGCAAGTCTTAAATAAGATGCTTGAAACCAAAAACGATAAACAAACCAAACCATGAATGATACAATTGCAGAATGTTGGTGATAAAATAAACAAAGAGTAAGCATGTAAAGTGAAACATAATCAACATTGAACACCATTATCAAATAAATCAAGTCAAGGTATGCAAATTTCAGATTCTACCAAAAAATTAGAAACTGCAAATTGAGTGTGTTTGGCTTCACTATCAAGAGAAGCAAAAGTGATTTCAGGCACATAAAATTGATTGACATGTTTGTGTGATGCAGATTTGAATTGAATTTGTTTCTAGAATTAATTCTAACTTGAAGTTAGGATTCGTACCTTTTGGCTTCAAATGTGATTTTACACACAAATTTATTGTTCAACTCACTTTTACGCGAATGAATCCAAACATAAACGACTTTACATTCAACTTACTTTTAACTAAATCAGTTCACTCAAAATCAATTTTTATCCCGGCAGAACCAAACTGAATCCATTCAAAATTAATTTTTGTCACGGCAAAACCAAACTCAACTCATTCAAAATCAACTTTTGTCACCGGAAAACCAAACACACATAGCAATAGCCTGAATCTATAACAATATTTAAGTAATAGAATTAAATTACCCTTGATTCCTTTTCTTCAGAGATTAAACGCAACCCTTTTTGGTTTAAGAGCAGATCTCCATCATGAAATGTGCCACTTGCAGTCCTGATAACAATTCCAAGATAATCAATTCAATTTCATAAACATTAGGAAAAAAATGAGCTCTTTTTGATGGAAAAACCAAAATCAGAAATCTTCATTACTTTACTACTAAAAATAGATTGTTTTACTCCCAAGCTTTTTCCGTAAAAAAATCACTTTAAAAAGAAAATCAATCACTTTCAAAATATTTCATGAAAAACCGTTTTTAATAGCTATTAAAAAAAAATCATTTTTTAACCGATTTTTTTCTTCAAAAAAGTGATTTTCACTACATCGAACAAACACAAAATAACTTGAATTTTTCCTAGAATTCTCTAAATTATTGAATACAAAAATCACTTGTTTTAGAATCTATAACAAATAGACAATCATGCTAATGATGCTAAAATTCTAAGTTATTTAAGATTAAAGTAAAGGGTAGCTGAATCATTCAATCAATTTTGGGAACTAGCAAATTAGACTATATATAATAATAAATGGGAATAATAAAAATGGAAACTTTATAATTAAATTAGAGTTATGAAGCAATAAAATGAAATGGGTTCGTAAAAGGAACAAGAAAATTACAGAAATGAAGTGATGGGTGTTTGTTGAGCAGGAACAGAGAGCTTGAGCTGCTTCAATGGCGTCTTGGTTTTCATCTTCGTTTTTTAGGGTTTAAGATCCACCGTTGATTTAACAGTTACATACTCAGATAGAAATGGAAAAAGGGTCAGAGAGAGAGAGAGAGAGAGAGAGAGAGAGAGAGAGAAATTCAAAGTTTATTCTGTTTGGTTGATTTCTATTGAAATATTCACAAAAACTGAAGTAGAAAGAAAAAAACGATTTTTTTTAATAGAAAATAAAATCAGAACAAAACCCTCATAATAACGATTCTGTTTGGTTTTGACCGTTTGAATTTGAAAATTGTAGATTTTGAAAAGTTTCAAATTTTAGCACAGAAAATGGTTTTGGAAATTGTTTAGGCTAAATTCCACCGCTATCCTTTACTGTGTATGGTGGGGTCTGATTTGTAAGAGAGAGAAAATTAGATGACAGAGAAAAGTTTACTCTGTTTGGTTGTGAACACAAAAGAGAGACCAAAATCTGCAATAATTTGTTTTTATTGTTTTTTATACAATTTTTTTGTTAAGAGATGTGCACAAAGGATAATATTCTAACTACTTCAAATAAAGATTACTTAGTTCACTAATTAAAATAAATATTGATAAAAAGGATATTTTCGTCATTTCAAAATAAGTGTAGTTTTCCCTTCTTTCTTTTTGTCCAAGAGGTCCCAAATCTAAAGAATACAAAACAAAAGAAAAGTGAAATATCTTCTATCCACACCCCCATACAGTTTCACAAAGAGATTTGATTTTGAAGTGTATTAGAATATATAAAGTGAGAATGAAATAAATTCAAACCAAAGTGGCCGTGCAAATTGTGATTTAAAAACCGGTTCGACTCGAACTGATCAATTGAACCGTATAATAAATCAATATATATATTGAAGTGATATATCTTTTTAATTTTAATTTTGCATGAATTATTTTTTTCTTTAAAATGTATGGTTCGGTAGTATGGATTGAGACGAATTTCATTAAAAACAAGTTTAAAGTTTAATTTATGTTAATAATTTTTTTTCCTTTAACTAATTACTATTCACATACATTTGCATATAAAAATGTTTGTTAATTATATATAATTAAACTATAATCATTTTTTTTATATAATTTCATTAGTAAAGTTTATAAGAATATTTAAATATTATATTTTATTTTATACCTATATTTTTCCTTAGTTTGTTTTTTTTTTCTTACCAACTATATCTAATTTTTGAAATGAAGTACTTAAATTGGAAGGTATGTGGTTTGTTTTCGAATGATTGTGTTGTTGGATTTCTTGGCATTGTGATTGATGATGTTTTATGGCCTTTGAATACTAACAATACCAAAAAAATTATCGTTAATTAGTACTTAAAAATCATTAGATATTTTCATGAAAACCGATAATATTATTCACAAATAATAGTCCATAATCTTTATTATCTCTATGTATAAGATGGTGTCACGATTGATGTCGATTAATACGATATATGTATTTATTTTGTTTTGTTTTTATCGAACCAATATCATTTTTTTATCAACTAAACAAATATCAATAAATTTACTATCTCGTTTATGGAAATGAAAATGATTATTAACGTTTACTTCTAAGAGACTTAAATATTTTTTAAGTATTGGTTTATAGTAGACATAGACCACATTAGAATTTTCCCTAACAATAATAGTAACTTGTTTTTAATTTTTCAAGTGCATGATTATTTCTACATTGTTCTTAATTTTAAACATGTATGCAAATTTATGTCCACGACACATTAGAGCTACACAAGATGGGTAACTTAGTGAAATTGATCAAATTTTTGGTATAATTTAATTCTATATGAATAATCCACCTAATTGATTAGTGGATTTTGTATGTTTAATTTAACTGTCATATTGGTTGTGGGTTTTTTTTTTCTTTCACATTGATCCACTAGTTGTGTGGGATACTATACCATGGCTTATGTCAAGATATGATAACTATTGAGATCCATTAAAAAGATAAGTTGTATAATTTGGCAATTGCATAGGACCATGGACTTGAATTTTCCAACATAAATAAAAGTGCATGTAGAAATTTTATTTAGCAGAAGCACATATACATATATTGGCAAGTCTAGGTCATTTGTTATTTCAAAACATGGACCTTAAAAACTACTTGTATATTTGGAATCACAGTAAATTTAACATAATCACGGCGGCAACGTAATTCTATTGACACTTCAAAATGTAGCTTTAACCAAAATCATTTTGACTTCCCATGATTTCGTTAAATTCATCGTCAATCCAACATTAGACTACATTACGGTAAAAAAATGACACCAACTGCACAAAGAAGCAAATATCAATACTTTGAAAGAGCGATGCATTCACATAAAAACACAGGAGCAAAAGCGAAACACCAAATACGAGTTGCCATGACAGCAAACAAGAGCAAGAGTGAAGCAGCGAAACAGAAACTCAAATTATTCGTCACATAGAAAGTTATCTGATAAAACTACAATGATAGACCAAAAGTAAATTATTCATCTAAAAGAATTTGGAACTTGTCTAGTGTACATAGTAACAACAAATGCAATACAACAGAACAACCATAACAATAAAAAGATGAACATCCTATTGACACAAAAACATTGTTTGAAATATCCTAGGACAAGTTACCACCACTTTGCTGCCACAAATTGATAATATCAGTGGCTTGATTGAGAAGAATAATCATTTGCTTTTGAGATATCCACGGCTTACTCTCTAGTAATTCCTTGAGCTCTTCCCAAGCATCTTTCCTTGGCCAAAAGTAATAAGGGCTGAGAGGAATAGTGCCATGGCCAGGTACCATTTGGTCAAGTGCAATACCAATGTTCTTCTCCATCCAAATGAACTTCAACACAAGCCTTGGTTTGTCTGTTGGTTTCACAACCACTCCTAGCTTCTACATCACAACAGCCATCATAACAATTATAAAAAAGTGCTTAAATTAGAGAAAATAAAGAACTTATTTTTCAAGGCAAATTCTACTATGAAGCGGTCCACCATGGACTGATAGTTGAAAACTGTTCAAAACTCTAACGACAACCGATGTTGTCCATGGAAGTAGAGATTCATGGTCTTTCTCATTCTCACGGCTGAGACAATGTCTTGATTGATGCTCGTAAGACAATATCAAGGAAAAACAAATATGTCCTTCAAAACCCAACTCGTCGAACTGACACTAATATCAATCAGGTCACTGTCTCAATCGTAAGGACGAGGAGGACAGTAAACTTCTACTTCTAAGAAGTGTCGTTTGTTAGTTTACTAGTTAGTGATTAGACAAAGTTCACTAGGCTTGTAACTGTTTGTCGTGATCCTATTATGTTAGTTTATTAGTTTATTTTATTTTTCCCTCATCTGGTTTATCATATGTATAAACCATCCCTTTGTATTTTTTATTCATTCATTGAATATTAATAAAATGGGGTCAATCCGTAAAGTTTTTGTTAGGAACCCAAGAATTGGATTCTAATGATTTAGAGGAAGAACATTAATATTTAGAAGAAAAAAAAAAATAATAGGAGAGAATCTTTCCAAGAAAATGATACACAAGAGCGGTAACACTCCTATAATGGTTCACACCACTCAATTTCTAAAGTTGCTAAAAGATGATTTCTACAGGGGTGTAAGCTTCTATTTAAAGACTTCCAATACATTAGGATAGAGATTAGGTCCAAGTAACTAACTAGTAACAAACTCCTAATTATCCCTATTTCTATATCCTAACAGTTTCTCTTTCATCTTTTACCAAAAGTAACATCGTCGATCATAGTTAGAGTTTCAAATGAATTTTAACTATTAATTCACCGTGAACAAAATGTTGTGTTAGTTCACCAAATCACTCAACATTATTCAACATCAAACATAATAATATCCTGAAAATAACAATCACAAAAACTAAAGTACTTAAATTAGAGAAATCAACTAACAATATCCTTAAATTTCAGCAACCCTTTTAATCACTCTCATTGGAATTACAATAACAGGTGTAATATTCTAAATCACAACAACCATAATAACAAATACAAAAACAAAAATTGCTTAAACTTGAGAAATCAAAGAAATTTCAGCAACCCTTTTAAACATTCTTATTAAAATTACAATAACATGTATCTATATATCAATACAAAACAATTTAAGAATCCCTTTTAAACAAAATCACAACTAAGTGCATATATGTACTATTATTCTACATCACAACAAGCATAATAACAATTAAAAAAACAAAACTTTCTAAAATTTGAGAAATCAAAGAAATTTCATCAACATTTTAAAACATTCTCATTGAAATTACAAAAACAAAAACAAAAAATTAAAAACCCCATTTAAACAAAATAAAAATTAAGAACCCCATTTAAAAAAAATAAAAATTAAGTGCATAGAGAGAGTGAGGGAACCTGAGATTGAAGAGAAGGAGAAGATTGCAAAGAAATGCCATCTTGAGCAACAGCAGAAGAAGCAGTGAAACGTGTAGAAACATGTGAGTGTGAGAAGAAAGGGTTTGTTTTGGTGTTCTTAATGTTGTTGTTGGTTTTGATGTGTGGAAACGATGAAAGTGAAAAGGTTGTTGAAGTAGCAGAAATTGATGATGAATGTAACATATTCATTGTTAAATTCGAATGGATTTGAATGAAGGATAGAACCACAATTCAAGATAAGGAACCTCGCATAAGGGTACATTTGTAATTCAGACAATACTGACAAGGGCAAATCAGTAATTTCAGAGACTCTTTGAAATTGGATATAATCTTAGTAATTTCATGAAAATAGGAATTAAAATGGCTATTATTAAAAAATAAAAATGTATTTTTATAATGAGTTTTTTTACTATGCACCACTATAAAAAGTTGCATCACAACTATTTTAATTTTTTTATAATGGTTATTATCCGACGGTTGGAATTGAGTCATAAGAATTGTATATAAATTAAATATGTTTATATTTAATATTAATTAGTTAATAAATTAAAGAATATTTTGAATAACCCTAATAACAATAAAAAATGCTTAAACAAAATTACAAGACGTGAAACCCAACTGAGATTGAGGGAAAAATATAGCATCTGCGGTCCTTTAACTTAATTTCAGTTAATGTTTTAGTTTTTCTTTTTTGTCTTTTTTTTTAATTTTAAATAACAATTTGATCTTTTATGTATTAAAATGTATTCTTTTTTTTACAAAAATTCAAAAAAACTATCAAAATTTTCAAACAAAACCCATAAAATTAATTATCATCTTCAATATAATGTAAATTTCATCAAATGCATAACTCAAATATTCAAATAAACTCATATTTTCATCTCCAACAACATCAAATTCATCAAATAAATAATAAAAACATGAGTTTATTTAAATATTTAAGTTATGAATTTGATTAAGTTTGCATTATATTGAAGATGATAATTAATTTTATAGGTTTTGTTTGAAAATTTTGATGAACTTTTTGAATTTTTGTAAAAAAAAAAAAGGATAACATTGTTGACATTTTAAAATATAAAAGATCAAATTGTCACTTAAAATTAAAATAAAGGACCAAATCGGAAGGAAAAATAAAATAAATGACTAAAACGTTAACTGAAATTAAGTTAAGGGACCGCTTATGTTATTTAGCCTAAAATAAAACATACACTAACAATAATGTTATAACTTAGAAGTTTGAGACTTATCAGATAAAACAAATAATAATAATAAATATTGAGGAATACTAAGAGTTTTAAATTTAGTAATTAAATTTAGAGTTGCATTTGAAGTTAAGGAATCTCTACTCATACAACAAAATCAACAATATGAAAAAAAGCTCAAAATATAATAAAGCTAAGTACAAACCTCTAGTATTCCACGAGCTCAATTGATTTCTTGTCAAATATAATATCTGCATACAAATATATAATAAAAGGAGACACAGAAGATGTGAGTAGATCTTACATCATGTAAAATGAATGAATAAATAAAAAATAGATGACCATACGTTCATGAATCATATATAGCATGATCAAATCACAAGTCAGTGCTATTTAAGTCTTAAAATTTGTTGTGACTATGACGAATCTTTCAAACTCAATTCATCAACATTTTCTTGACTTGTACAAATTTATTTGAAAAAAAAAAAAAGTAAACGCCGCTTTTATTAATGTTATAATACTTTTTAGTTGAATTATTGAGCTTAGTTCTTGAAAGCAAAAGATCACTTTTATTAATATTCTAATTAATATATATATATATATATATATATATATATATATATATATATATATTCTTTGAATCAAAGTAAATTTTCCTCCTAAACGAATTCAAATAAATTGATATAAATTCGAGTAGGGTTGCCATCCCTATTGAATATACAGAATCCATGTCTTTTTTGTATCAATCAAGAAATAGCACAGCATTTGATGTTTTCAGAAGAGAGTACAGAGACATTCATTAGTTCATATATTTATTAATAAGGGCGTACGTTAGTGGGAGACAGAACAAAAACAAACATGCTATGTTATGGAAAACAATCACCGGAATCGAGAAATATTTCAAAACTGAAATTGATAAATATATTTGAGGTCCATTGCATTGCTTTATACATGCTGACACATTTATACTCTGACCTCAACCTCATACTTCGCTCTCAAACCTACTAAATAGCCTTCACCTTCTTCTTTCTATTTTTTTATTTATTTGTCACTATAAACAAATTCTAACATGTATTATGGGGAATCATTTTTCAGACGAAACACTAATAATTAAATTTATTTTTATAATAGAGATAATGATTAAATAATAAATTTATATTTTATATTAAATCGATATAAATTGAATAATCGTTTTATTCATAAAAATAAATATAATTATAAGTTATTAATTTTAAAATATATTCTTAATTGTCGTTAGAATTTTAATATGATTTTTAAGTAATAATAAATGTAATTCATTAAAGAACTAGTTTTCAACATAATATAAAATAATTATTAATTTACATTTATTTTAGAAGTGAATTTTTTAGAGGCGTGATCCACCTTCAATATTTAAAAAGAAAAAATTAACATATTCAATTTTAATTATTTTTGTCGAGCTGATATCATTTAAGTTATTATTTTAGTGATGAAAATAAATATGACCATTAATATCTATGAACCTGTAGTTATTAAAGTTTTAATTGTTATTAAATATTAATTTATATAGTACAACATAATCCATATTATAATTTTTCTATTTTATAATAGTACTATATTACTAGTATTATGAGTTTAAAAACTTATGTTTCGCAAAATCTAATAGTTTGATCGAATAATAAAAAACACACATTATATTTGTTGATATTATGGAGTCAAATGTAATTTTTTTGATAAATATTAGTTAACCAAAATATTTTATTTTGAACTTAGATACCTTCCTACTCTAAATTTATTTTAACAAAAAAAAAAACCTATGTGTTGTGACTCTTATTAAAATGATTTAATAAATAAATAAATAAATTGTACACTTCACTCTCAACAGTACCATTACTTTATTTCTGTTTCTGAAGCTAGTAAGCAAGCAAAGAAGAAGAAGTAGCTTCACTCTTTTCCAAACAGTGAAGTGAGAATCACAGATAGAGAGAACAATGTCAAGAGGGTTTTGCTTCATCTTAACTTCTGCATCACTTTTCCTTTTGCTTCTTGGTTTGTACTTCATTCTTCCTTCTATCACATTGCGTTGTGTTTTTGTAATGTAATCACTTGTTTCTTGTATCTTGTGTTTTTGTAATATAGGATGCTGTAGTTACCACAATGTTTTTGTTTCCTTTAACCCTCTTGCTATTTTTTTTGTTCTATTGAGTACTAACATTACCATGTTTCAAAACTATTAATATGCTATATTAGTCTACTTTGAAGTTGTTTGTGATGTGAAGCTTGTGACATGATGTTTGGATTCATGGTGAGGTTTGCAAAATCACGGTGCCACCGTGATTTTTTTGAAGCTAGAGTGTATGTTTGGTATTATAGTGGATTTGACACAATCACAGTGAGTCACCGTGATTTTACATAAATTATCACGGTGGCTCACTTTGATTCTGACAAATCCACCATGATATCAAACAAACTAGTTTTTTCAAAATCGTGGTGGTTCACCGTGATTATGATAATCACAATGTCAATTTGAACATGTTTAGAACTAGAAAGATAGGTTGAACTCCAATTTTTTAAATTAGTGTATAAATCACGTTTGGTGGCTTGCATAATCAACTTCTTTTCATGTGGATCTAACATGTCTAACCATCATTAACCAACCACATTAGTCCTTGTTTTGATGGGTGTAACCTATCAAGCACGGACACTTCATATTGAAGACGTGTCACAGTGTCCAACACTTGTACGATACTGGTACATGTGTTACATTCTATCACTTTCGTTTTCTCAAATTATTACTGGTGTCTACTTATGAATGTTGGTATCGTGTTTGATGTTTGTGTCGGAAGTCTTAAATACTTTTGTTCCTTTTAGCACGGTTAACAAAAATTAAGTTTTGTGACATTGATCAAGAATTTCATATTGAATTTAACTATGCAAATTAGTTATCCATTACAATTCCTATTTCTTTTATTTGATCTTTATGAAATTTTGTCAGATTGTTGCTATGGAAGTTTTGTTGGAATTTGCTATGGAAGAAATGCTGATGACCTCCCTTCACCTGATAAGGTGGTACAGTTGGTTCAAGATCACAAAATCAAATATGTAAGAATCTATGATTCCAATATACAAGTTCTAAAGGCTTTCGCAAACACCGGAGTCGAACTTATGATCGGAATTCCAAATCTAGATTTGCTTCCATTCTCTCAGTTCCAAACTAATGCAGACACTTGGCTGAGAAACAACATCCTTCCTTATTATCCGGCCACTAAAATCACATACATAACTGTTGGAGCCGAAGTCACAGAAAGTCCCGAAAATGTTTCCGCATTGGTCGTCCCAGCCATGACTAATGTCCTAACAGCACTCAAGAAAGCTGGACTTCATAAGAAGATAAAAGTTTCCAGTACTCATTCCCTTGGCGTTTTGTCTCGATCGTTCCCTCCTTCTGCTGGTGCTTTCGATAGCAGGCACGCTCGTTTCCTGAAGCCACTTCTAGAATTTCTTGCGGAAAATCAGTCGCCTTTTATGATTGATCTATATCCTTATTACGCATTCCGAGACTCTCCTAACAAAGTGTCATTGGACTATGCATTGTTCGAGTCATCATCTGAAGTTATTGATCCTAACACTGGTTTGCTGTATACAAACATGTTTGATGCTCAAATTGATGCTATTTACTTTGCATTGATGGCTTTGAATTTCAGAACAATTAAAGTCATGGTTACCGAAACGGGTTGGCCTTCAAAAGGTTCGCCTAAGGAGACAGCTGCTACTCCTGATAATGCTCAAACATATAACACCAATCTGATAAGACATATTATCAACGAAACCGGTACACCTGCAAAGCCGGATGAAGAGCTAGACGTCTATGTTTTTTCGTTGTTTAACGAGAATAGGAAGCCGGGTTTGGAATCTGAGAGGAACTGGGGATTATTTTATCCGGATCAAACGAGTGTTTATAGCCTAGATTTCACTGGAAGAAACCCTGTTGATATGAATGCGGACGCGAATGCAACTCGGTCAAATGGAACAACAACGACATGGTGCATTGCTTCGAGTAAGGCGACACAAATGGATTTACAGAATGCAATAAATTGGGCTTGTGGTTCTTCTGGAAATGTGGATTGTACTGCTATTCAGCCTAGTCAGCCGTGTTTTCAGCCGGATAATTTAGTCTCGCACGCGTCGTATGCTTTTAATAGCTATTATCAGCAAAATGGAGCTTCTGATGTTGCTTGTAGTTTTGGAGGGACTGGTGTAATTGTTGATAAGGATCCAAGTATGTTCATATCTCATCACTAATTTTTTATTTTTTATTTTTTTTAGTTTATTTTTTGTGGTATACTCTCTTTGAAATGAAATGTAAGCAAAAATGAGTACTGTCATAAGCTTTGGGTAGTTTTTTATGTCTTTGTGACTATTTATTTTGTGTTTCTGATTATGAACCAAAAAGAACTAGTTTAGTTGAAAAACAAAGTAATAGTTGAAAGTGGCATAAGTTTTATAATATATTTGACATGTTAACTTTGTTTTGTCTTACTCTCTAAATAATATAGATAAAGAGTCCATTTTTTTGTCTTTTGGTTCATTTGAGCTTGAATCGAACCGAATTCGAGCTTAAAACAAGGTTTCTAGCTGAACCAATTCTTATCGAGTTGAGCCGAGCTTAATCAAAGTTTGACTAAACTTGACTCAATTCATCCCTATTGGCTTGCTATGTTCCCAAGAAAGCCAATGAAGCATGTGTTTCTTATGTGTATATTTGCTCCAAGTACCTCAAAGAATGCGATGATATGAAGTTGCTGGATATTATTGTCTGTAATAACGACCGATGTTGTAGTTATATTTTAAACTATCCATGTTGCTCAAAGTTTCTCATCAAATTATTATCATCTCTGTAGCCTCGATACTTCCGTTCAAAGGCGTGTCCAGTGTATGACACATGTCAGTGTCTGACACCGACATGTTAGTTACATTAAATCACTTTCCCTTATACAAGTGTTTATGCGATAGTGTCTGGTGTCTGTGTTTGTGCTTAATAGGTTTGTAGACTATTTTTCTCACTGAACAAACTATTTGTTTTCCTTCGATTCTGCAGCCTATGATGACTGCATCTACACGAGAACCGGGTAAGTTCAGTCCTTAAAAATTTCACTTTGTTGGTTTTACTTTAAATGTTCTTACATTGGTGTATTATACATTAATAATCATATTATTAAGACTGAATCATATGACATTTGAATCTTTTCTTCTAAACTATGTTTGTGCAGAAATAACCAAACTATGACAAGTAATAATAACACAACAGCAGCAATAACTTCAACTCCATCCTCCTCAAGCAAACAAGTTTACTCATCAATCTCTAGTGCTCTTCTTTTAACCTTTCTCCTCTTTCTTTTCTATCTCGAACGAGCTTAACAAGTTTGATTGATGGCAAAAATAGAGGCAAGCTTTCGATTGTTGAAAAGGCGACATGATTAATTTGTTACCATGATGAGGTAGTATATGCTGCTTTCAGAAACTTGTTTAGTGATGTATCAGAAATGTAAATTTCTATGAAATTCAACTATTGTATGTAGAGTGGAGTAATCTATCTCCTAGTTTTGTATTTCATGTGATAGGCCAAAACAGCATGATGAACTTATTCTGTGGTTTAGTTTTGTAAGTGTTGCTGCAACTTTTGAATGTATAACTATCAGAACAACAATGCCATAACAATTCGGCCGAGTGTGTCTACGTCTTCGATTACAGAGTAGCTGTAGTTCCGTCTTATTATCCAGTAAAAAGAATTAGGATTTACAGTGTTACAACTCACGTACCACGCAGGTGACTGTCTCACATGCACCGTTCGCTCGTTCCTCTCCACTTATCAGTACCTACGGGTCATACCTAACAATAACATTGGATTCATATTTTCTACTAAAGTAATGCATATGTCATTAGTGAAACAACATTAGGATATTTAAATATTCAAACAACATAAAACTATAAAATTAATTAATTTTCACATGGTTATTGTCAACAATCAACAACTCCCAATTTAGGGTTGAAATGTATACATACCAAAATTGAAATAAAAAAAAAAGTATAGTATAAAAAAACAGAAATATTAAAATCTTGAAAAATATTGGTCTAGAGACCCTGGTCAATGAGGTAATCTCCCAACCTCTCAACAACCATGTTGCATTGTCCAGGAGTAACAGGTTCCTCATAGACACCAAAAACTAGAGCTTGACCAGTTTTCTTTATGGTTATACCTCCAGATCCCTATCAAAAATGCACAAAGGTCAGTTATATTCCACCAAATATAACATAGAAAAGTTACGACTATCAGGTTTTAAATTGCAGTCTGCAATAGCAGCCAACGGCCGCAACATAACATCTTTTGAGGTATTTGCAACAACATAATAAATGCAATTGAGGTTGTATAATCCACAATTTAAGAGTTCGGAGTGTAATCACAATGCAACCACAATTTAAAGTCACGACGAATATAACTAATTACCTTTTTTCCACGAATGACAGCTCCAGGCTCTCCTTGGATAACCATGTATTTGGTTCCTCCAATGTGTAAGCCGGTAGGTGCAAGATGGCCAGGTTCGTCAAAATCTTTCATGATACCATTAATTTCATTTGGTTTAAACTACAAAAATAGAAATAATTATATATATACACACTCACAAATCTGATCAACTCTTTAAAAAAAAATAGAAAATAAAATATTATTAATAATCATTTTCCAATTTTTTTAATAGAAGTCAATTCAATCAATAGATTGATTGATCAATCAAATAAAAGTAACATTCACAAAGCCACATTGCAAGTCACTTATGACTTATATTAGAGATTTAAAAGTTAATCGCATAATAATAGTTACACTAAATTAGAATTGTTCTTATGAACTACATAAAATGTAATTAGTATTTTTATTATCAATATGATTTTTATTTTATTTTATATTTTTATCTTATGTACGATTTCTATCTAGAATTGTAATAATTTCAATGTTATCTTATGTATGATTTCTATCTAGAATTTTGATGAATCAAGTAAATATTACCTGAGGGAAGGAATTGCTTTGAGCCCAAACGGAACCGTCGTGGCCGACGATAGCGGCGGCCGAGAGGTGGTGGCCTGTGCCTTCAATATCACACATCAAATGTTCATCTACATAAGTTTGCCACGACATTTTTTTAATTCTTCTTTCTTTGTGTTCTTGTTTTGCTTTGTTTTGGATTTTAGTTTTGTTTTTCTATGATTTTGATGTTTTGTTTCTAAATGTGAGAAAGTGTTGGTTGATGAAGAATGCCTTATTTGTTTGTTTATAGTTTTTCTCTCCATTCAATGAATTCAATTCCTACCATTAACCTCCCCCATCATTTTAGGAACTAACTCTTTCTCTTCTCTCTTTTTCCAATTTTCTATTTCTTTACTTTTCTATTTTTATCTAAAATTTAATATACAAATTGATCGTTTAAATTGTAAGCGTCCATCGTATGAGTTCTAAATTTTGTGAATTGGTAAGTACATCATGAAATTATAAAATATCAATTAAAATAGTTGTTGTGTAAATTTTTGTAGTTAAATATTTTGATGTGACACTATAATTGAATATGTGAATTATACACATTGATCCTACATCAATGTCATCTTTTAAAAGAAAAATTTGTCAATAAAATTTTATCATCCCAAAGATAAATTTTTGAATAATTGTAATTGTGCATTGACTAATTATAGACAAACTAATCCATGAAATACTTAAATTTCATAGGACAATTAGTATCTGAAGACATCGATATGAGATCAATGTAGAAGGGTTACATATTTAATTAATATGTCACATTATAATCTATAACGATAAAAATTTAAATATAAATCATTTTAATTAATATTTTACAATTTCAATGATGTATTTGCTAAATTCGTCATAATTATTTTAGTATGTATAAATTCTAAGCTTGAATAAATCTTGTGTTAGCATTGTGCCTATTTGACATCTCTAGAAAACTCATTTCATGGGTTATATATGTATTTAATTCGCTTATTTTTCATTTTAGTAAAAAAAAATTATTTTTCATTGAGTTGGATGAAAATGTATTCGGTTGTATTAATCTTATTTGTTATATTTAACTTAACTTGTGGTATGG
>JBBPBP010009780.1:32056648-32082736 GCA_037974735.1 Cicer chorassanicum
ATACTACACTTATGTACTTATTTATATTAATTGGTGTACAAAAATTTAAAGAATGTTTATTATGTGAATGAAGAAATCAAGTGTTTAATGAAATTTAGTTAAAGTTAAATTATTTTGATGGCCCTTTAATTTAATTTTTAATCGTAATAAATCTTAATTAAATTTTATTTATTTCTGAATTAAATTTTAAATTAGTGAAATCTTTTTTCTCGTGACAAACTAAAGTAGTGTTAAAAAAAAAAATACAAAAGTTTTGATTGGTACATAATTTTTATTTTTTTATTTTTATAAAATAACATTTATGTTGCATAATTCACAAGTGGATGATCTAATATGGTGGATTAATTAATTAATTATGGTTATGAATTATATAAGTTAATGTTTAAGCATGTGAGATGCTTTGTCAATATCTTTAAAGTTGGTACCTACCATACCATACTATCAGCTGCACATGCTTAGTCGTCTCTCACCTTATCCAGCTCAATTTCATTATCATGTCTCTCTCATGGCATAGTTATCTTTTTGTGTTCATTTCATTTGTTATATGAATTATCATCCCTTTCTTTATTTTTCTTTCTAATTCTTGTGAAAAACATTAAAACCTTTGTCACTTCTCTATCCACAAGTATTGTATTTGACCATTCAAAAATTTTCATTCATTCAATTATGAGTTTGATGATTAAAGTGTAGACAAGTTTTGTACATTTTCAATAAGTGAAGTTAATAGTCTCAATTATTTTGTCACTACGTCTTACCATATCATAATAAAATAAACCATTAATTTGATTCTTAAATAGCCACCCTCCCTTTTATTTGGTCTAAAATTATATATAACAAGGAATTATTAAATATTTTAAATTCATCAAGGTAGTCTTTGAATTATTATTTTCTTCCATATTTTTAAAGAAAATGAAGGACTAACTTGAAAAATTAATAATAATTTAATAATTTATTTATTATATTTTAAAATAATTTAATGGTCAAATAAGAGAGACTAACAATTTAGGACTAAATTAAAGGCGTACTTTGTCATAATATGGTGTAAACACATTTGACAATTTTACCATATATAATATTTTTTTTTTCAAAATTTGTTTATATTAAACTTGTTTATAATTATTCTATTCTTTTTAATCTTCAATAAGATAGCATAGCATAAGCATAAATGTGACAAATTCTGCATTTTATACCTTAAATAAACAGAGGTGTCTCTGGTTTTAAGTACTAAAATCCATGATTTTTGCTGAATTAGATCAAATGTAAACTAGCTTTCTTTGCATGCAAGAAATGATTATGACCAATTTTAAATTGATTTTTTCCCACTTGTTCTATAAGTCTTTGAGACCATTTTTCACCCTTTTAAATAAATTCCACTCTTTTTAAAACAGGTAAACCAGCTACTAATTTTTTTTTAAGTTACAAAAATATATTGTATTTTTTCAAAGCTTATAAATTATGAGTTTAATTGTCATGTATTGCCGGTGTGTAAAAAAATTTACATTGTCAATACATCATATATATCCATTCATGAGAATGACTTTAGAGATAGTTATAATAAAAGTCAAACATTTCTAATGATTTAACAATTGTGATTAAATGACAATATAAAAATTTATACTATATCAATTAAATCAATAAATTATTATGTTGCAGAATATATGATTTATGATTTTGGTCAAAGAGACAGGCCAAGATTTTCCTATATGTGAAACATAACTGTCATGGATTCCCTCCCATGTGCTAGTATCTGGCTGCATACTCAATATCTCAAAAATAATTCATTATGCACGTTTGACATTTTCATTAGGTTGTTACTTGCTTTGATACACATATTTAATGAATGATTAGATATACTTCTTAATTTGATTTAATTAATGCTAGCTAGAATTGACACAAGTGGTTAAGGATCCTATTAAAGTTGGTTGAAATTGTAATATTTTAGAACAAGTTTCATGTTGTCCACAATGGTAAAGGAAGAGAGATTATAATAAGATTCACTTATTACATTACTTTAATATTTTACTATTCTATATGATTTTATTTCATTTTCTTTTAAATTCTTGTGTTAGAGTATTATGTAGTTCAAGTATTTGTTTTGCACAGTGTAAGGGGCCATAAGCTATTTGAGAGAAGTTTATGTATTGTAAAAAATTTCACATAGTGCTGTTTTTTTTTGTCATCAGACAACATTAGTTGTTTTTCTTCGGTTTTAAATTTTTTTACGTTATATTCCTATATTTAATTGTGTCCCTTGATTTCTATATATCTGTTTTTTTTCCAACAAACTCTCATATACTCCATGGATTGATGAGGGTTTGATTACTCTCAAGACAACTAAAATCCATTTGTGGTAAATAGTCAAATAGTCGGAGTGACATGTCCATAAGCTGTTTTCAACTTATTTTCACGTGCTCTCGAGGATAGTTTATAGAAACATCTTATCTTATAGTTTATATAAAACAATTTGATTTTTTATTTATTTATAGAAATAGCTTATACATAAACATTTATGTTACAGAAACTATAAAGAATTGCTTTGTCCAAATAGGCTTTTAATTTTTATGATTATTTTTTAATCTTGTAGGTCTAATGCTTCAGATTTTGCAAACACCCCAAGTAGATGGAGAAGAACATTGAAAGGCGTAAGAGATCGTCATGGAAAGGAAAGAAAAGGTTGGATGATAATTGTCCATGATCTCTCCGGCTCACCGGTTGCAGCTGCATCGATGGTAACCCCATTTGTCCCCTCCCCGAGTTCGGACAGAGTATCGAGATCAAATCCAGGTGCATGGCTCATTCTCCGTCCGAATAGCGCATTTTCATCGATGAGTAGCTGGAAACCGTGGGGACGGTTAGAAGCATGGAGAGAAAGAGGTCATGAAGATGGCTTGGGATACAAGTTTGAACTTGTGACTGAAAATAATGGAATACCTATTGCTGAATCCACAATGAATGTGAAAAAGGGTGGTTCATTTTGCATTGATTATAAAGTTATGAAAGAGTGTTATGGATTATTGTGTTCAAGGTTACCAAGTAAAGGGTTTGTGATGAGCTCAAGTGTTGAAGGTGAAGGAAAAATTAGTAAACCTTTTGTGCAAGTTGGAGCACAACATGTTACATGTATGGCTGATGCTGCTTTGTTCATTGCATTATCAGCTGCTATTGATCTTAGTATGGATGCTTGTCAACTTTTCTCTCATAAACTTAGGAAAGAACTTTGTCATGATCAAGAACATGTTTCTTTCCCATAATAATATCGATAAACTGTTATTTTAGTTTCTGAAAGTGTAGAGTGTTGGCACTTTGATCACTGATTCAGCTAAAAATTCAAATTAGTCATTGAATCATCAAAATAGTTTTTGAAAGATACAACTTACTATCATAAAAGTCCATGAAAGATACGACTTACTGTCAAAATAGTTTTTGACTGTTATAATGTTAGATACTAAACTGGCTGACGTTTTGATGATTTGAGGATTAATTTGAATTTTTGACTGAGTTAAAGACTAAAGTGACAATGCCCTACACTTTTAGAGACTAAAATTGTGGTTTATCTATAATCATATGCTTGAAGAGAAGGAAATGATCAGTGTTGTCGATCACGGAAAATAATGGATTTTTTAAAATTATGCTAAGTTATAGTAATATAGCGTTGCTATAGCTGATATTAAACAACATTCTTTACTAAATAGTATATTGCAGAATACTAGTGGTTTGCCTAAATTTTGTTATGTCATTGTATCATTGTAGATGCTAATTGACAACATTGGAAATTATATTTTTCTTGCATTTTACCATGTGATGCAGTGGTAGCTAATGTGTTTCTAATTGATACACTGGGAATATTTGGTTTGAGCTAGAGTTGTTAGTTTTGATTATTATTGTACTTTCAATTTAATTGGATTTTCATTATAGCTGAAATTTGGAGAGTGATTGTAAGATGTAACATTATTTTTTGGGACTGAATTGAATATTTGAACTGTACTAACAAACCATATGCAATTGTCTGTTTATATATTCCCCCCCCCCATTTTCTAGATTAAGCAGACATGTTGTTCGGGACTCGAATTCACTGTAGTAGTAAATCGCACAATTACACGTAGTATTGAATCTCAACCATTGATTTTAAATTTAACGGTTTAGATTTCACACGCACTAAAATAATTTCGGTCGATGATATCATGATTGAATGGTTGTGGACTGTAACTACGTCACACAGTTAAAGTAGAGAATTTGTTTCTCTATTGTTGGTCGGACAATGACGAAGAAGTAATATTTCTTACACTTTTAATTGATGATCCGACTTATCTAAAATGAACAAATCACTTTAAAGAGTAAAGTGAGTAAAACCAACCTTTAAATAACAAATCAAAGATAGATATTGTGAGTACATCAAAATAATCATAAGTTTGCTAGAATAATAACCCTTGATTTTTTCACTTTACACTTCACTCACTTTAAATAATTCAAATACTTTAATTGATATCGACTTCATAATTGTAAAATACACATCAAGTTTGGAACCATGGTCAAGAATAGAGTATTCGTTAAAAAATTAAAAATAAAATTTTATATTGAAAACATTAAATTCTCAAGTTTCAAAGAGTCGATAATGCAACTTTCAAAACATTACTAATTAAATATTTCAAAATATAGTTTCTTAAGAGTGTCCTTGAGAATATTTTTTTTAATGTGTATATAAAAGTATAAGTATTTGGATTTGTCGATCTGTTCTCTCCTTTTTTTGGCAAATGCTCTTCTTCCGCAGAAACACGAGATTTTAAACGAAGCTACCATCCGGGAGCTTAAAATTGGATTCTAACACTATTAGAAGTGTGATTTCGATAGTATTTTTTTTTTTTATTTGTGAGTAAACATTAGGGACTGGATGAATAATCACATTTTTTTGGGTGAACAACAGAGATAAAAGCCGAAAATCTATTCTCCCCCAATTTGGTAGCTTCTTTTTCCACCCCAATGCCCTCTAGATTGGCCAATCAAATGTGTATTTTGGAGACTTTTGTGAACATAGGAGTGATAAAAAAAGCCATCCATGACTTAGCCATATGGCTCGCCCGACCCACTCCATTAAAATGAATAAATTTGTCGTGAAATGCATAGGATATTTTTTGTTATAAATAATGTTTGATAACTTCTTCTCTCACCTTTCAATATTCTCAAAAGTCTTCAATTGTGTTCGGATGTGCAAAATTCATGTTCAGGTTAATCAATTCAAATGTGTATTTGAGAATTTTAAAAAATATTAGAGTGAAAGAAGAAACTATCCATAATGTTTACGTGAGCGTGAGAGTATCCGATAAGGATAATTGTTGATATAGTTAATTCATTTTGTGGAATTTTATTTGAGACATTCTTCGCATCAATATGTAAGGATTCGTACACTTAATTTGCTTCTCAAATTAGTTTTGAAAAATAATCAAAATGTTATTTTGTTATACAAATTTACAAATCAAAATGTCGTTTTTATACCCAAAAAAAATGACGTTTAGTAGCGCCTTAGGCCATCGGTGGAAAAGAAAAAAAAATTGAATACAATAATTATGATCCTATGTCTTCCCCTCAACAACATTGCTATCCTCCACGACTACCTTGTCCTTACTATTAGCATAAATTATAATATTAGTATTAGTATTATTGTTGGTGTTTTGTTTTAATTAGGTTATCTAGTATATGATGCAATACCTACCTAGCTTATCATAAAATTTCCTAAAGTTTTATGTTACTAATATGGTTATGGACCATTTTTGTAAGGTTTGTAAAATACTGACCAGATTGTGGACCAGGTTTTATAAGGTTCACAATTCTAAACTTTTGATGCTAACTATGTTGGTGGTTAATAATTAGACTTTAATGTTGATGGTTTTTTTTTTACTCAATCTAAAGAGTAGTATAATGCAAAAACAAAGTTGTCTAGCTTGATTGTTCGTATATTATATTGAGATACAATCAAATGACACCTTGGTGTCAAATTAAAGTGACACCAAATCCTATCAATTACATTGTCACATCAAAATATATAACGACAGAAGTATACATAAGGACTATTTTGATTGATATTTCACAATTTTAAGAATGTATTTGCCAATTACAATATTTACGAACTAATTTGACTGAGGCTTATAATTTCAATGACTAATTTACACATTCACTCTCTGGTTTATGCTTCTTCGTTGTCAAAATGAATGTGGGAATAGAGAATCATGTGCATATGATAAACAATGTAATATTAATGTGATTTATGCTAATACTGATGCTAATTCATCAAATTCTTTTATTTTCTTTCCAAGTCCTAAGTATCCAATAGGTAAGCACAATTCCTTCCAAAGTTATAGAAGATTGTTCAAAAGAGCACTAGAGTTTACAGCAACATCTTTGCTGCAAAAGACTTCAAAAGCCTCTTTAAGAGCCTATAAGATCAAATATTTCAGATTTACATACATGTAAAATAAAACCATTCTTAAATCAAAACCTTGTGGAAAAGAGTGCGATTCTGGAAGCATGAGTTCACATATGCCAAGTACTTGTCATGCAGCTCAATCACATTCCAAACAAAACCTGAAGAGACCAATTTCAGTTTCCATAAATGAAAAAGTTGTAGTTAAAGCAATAAAATTTGGAATTTACAAAAACACCAACAACATCCTTTTTATCTGCCTGTAGACATTTTCATTTAAAAGGATAATAAAATAGAAAAGTCAGTAGCAAACACAAGCTGCTCCAAGTATGACATCATTCACAACTTATCATCTCTAAGGAGAAGAATTTCATGCATACTTTATCATCTCTAAGTAGAGAATGACATCCAGAGTGCTCTTTCTCGAGGAGTTGACTTGCATACAGACAACAATTCATGTTGAACTTTCTAAATGAGAAATTTCAAATTTTCCAGGAGAACAAAAGAAAACAAGGGAAAAGTTTAGAAACTATAAATGATACAAAAGAAGTCATTATAATATGTAACAGATTTTCTGTAAGTTGCCTAACAATCTAGTCAACATGGCAGAAGACCAACAACTGTAGCACAACATCTCTAATTGAAGGCATGTCCCGGTGCCCGACACGTGTCGTATTGGACACCTACACTTTGATTACATTTAATTAATTCATTTTCTCAAATTATTATCAGTGTCAACGTGTCAGTGTCATATTCAGTGTCCGTGTCAATATCCGTGCTTCATAATCTAGTATAAGAAAGTCAAGAACAAACCTCCAATAACTTTGGCTCACTACTAGATTGCATGCAATGAGCAACTATCTTTCTCCCGTTTTAAGCACTCCTCAGCCTGTAGTAGAAAATACAAGATCAGATAGAGGACAGAGACAGAAAATAATGCAAATGAAGAAACCAAATTACAGTAAGCACAAATGACAAACCAAACCTTGAGCATAATAAGCAGAAGTGTCTTGGAGCATGGTGGCTTCAAAATCATTCTCATAGTGGTTCATTTTCCCATCAATTTGACATTTATTGAAACTCATTAACCACTAGACTCCAACCACATTTTGTTGTTAAACTAGTTTGGGATATCCGTAGAGTGGGAGCAACAAATTATGGGTATCTATTATGTCGGATAAATATCTCAAGTTAGGCAACTTGTTCACTGCAAATACTATTAGAGTGTGAAGTTACTCAGGTTATGAAGATGGTAAATGAAAAGAAATATCAGTTGGTAAGAGTTTAAGGGAAAATAAACAAACTTTTCCTTCCATCTATTGTCTGATTAGATTACAGTCCTATGAAAAAGGCTTCATTTTGATTTTCTTCTATAATCACCAACTACTGCTCCAACTTCATATTCATTTGTTTATCAAATAGATTGTTCTCTTGGTTAGATTATTATTGAACGGAATTTGCTTCTGATATAGATCATTATTCATTACCAAAAATCTCCGCATGTGCATGATCCATTTTTGAAATGATGAAACCTATTCAAATCTCTCACAATAAATTCTCTCTCTACAATATCACTAATAACCTTAAAGGCCTCGTGACAATCCATGCACATTCTCAAGTTCTTCATTATTCTGATTGTGATTCCTTTAGACGTGTTTAATAATCCAAACGCCAAGGCAAGTTTCTCACTGTGTAAACTTACAATTTCTTCTTTGGCTTCCTCTTCGACATCAACAAACACCAACCCGGTTGTCACTCCGACATGCCCCCTCTCTTTCATTCTCCCTTCCAATTCCCTTAGCAAGCTCAGTATCTCCTTCCTTTGACTATAATTAGAGATGTCTCTAGCATGGAACAGATAAGTTGATTCCTTTATCTCAATCCAACTACTTCCAGGTTCCTTGAAAACTCCGGTACGCTTCATTTCGGATCGTAAGTTGTGAACATTCTCCCAATCTCCTGCCGATGCATATGTGTTCGACAATATAACATATGCAGCTGCTACTTGTTGGTTGGATTCTATTACCCGATTGCTGGCTTCAAGGGCAATGTCTACCCTACCATGAAGCCTACTAGCTGAAAGAAGTGTCCCCCACAACAAAGCTTCATCCTCACTTCCAACTTGAACTGATTTTGCTAACTGATGTGCTTCATCAATACGCCCAACTCGACCAAGCATATCTACAATGCACGTATAATGCCTTGCATCTGGTATCACCCCATGTTTTCCATTCATGGAATTAAAAAGCTCAAGCCCTTTATCTATAAGCCCTGAATGGCTGCAAGCATGTAAGACACCAACGAAAGTGATGCCATTTGGTTTTATACTTCTATCAATCATTTCTTGAAATAGTCTTAAAGACAATGTCCCTAGTCCATACTTTGCAGCACCTACAATCATTGAAGTATAGGGAACAACCGAAGGATTGGAGATTCTCCTAAAGACTTTGTCAGAATAACTAACACAACCACATTTAGCATACATGTCAACAAGTGCACTAGCAATCACATCATTTGCATCATGTCCAAGACGAATAACCACCCCATGAGTGATCTTCCCCGAACCTAACCTCCCCAAGCTCGCACAAGCGCTAACTGCACTACATAACATAAAATGATTTGGTTTTTCCAGCCTAAAATGATTGAATTCCTTTAACAATTGTAACGCAAGGTGACCTTGTCCATTCTGAGAATACGCAGTGATCATCGAAGTCCAAGAAACCACATTTCTTACACACATGATGTCAAAAATCAACCGGGCTTCATCGACACAGTTACATTTCCCATACATATCAATAAGTGAAGAAGACACAACGAGATCAGAACGGTAACCAAAAACCTCAACAAGAGCATGAATTCTTCTACCAATCTCAAGTTTTGCAAGGATAGAACACGCATTGATGAGAGTCGAAAAAGTGAATTCATTAGGCATAACAAACGTTGTTTTCATTTGATGAAATAGACATAGTGCCATATTGGGTTGACCCTGGCCAACATAACCAGCCATAAGCAAAGTCCAAGACACAACATTTCGTTGAGGCATTTCGTCAAACAGTTTATGTGCATGGTCGATTTTAACGATTTTAAGATAGTATTTAATGAGATTGTTGTTGGTAAAAGTGTCATTCGAAAAACCGGATTTGACAACGTGGGAATGGGTTAAATCATTACAAGTTTGGAGGTTTCGAACGTTGGAATGGGTATTGGTATTGGTGTGGAAAGAGAAGGGTAAGTTTTGGTTATGGCGGGAAAGGGATAAAGAAAAAGAAGAGGATAGTGATTTTACCAAATTGGGCTTCATGTAATTTCCACTGAACTTAGACCAATTCAGGATTATGAACAAGGAAAGGAATGGTTTGCATTATATATAAAATTATTTGATAAGATCGACGATGTTTGAATTTTAATTTTATACCGAAGATTTATATAACATAAACTTTTAATATATTATATAATTTAATATTGTAAATTGAACGATCCCTAAATTTTTTCCATATATATATTATTTAAAAATAATAAAAAAATAATAACCCTACATCAAATTGTGGTGTGGTAATTGAATAAAGGAAAATGCAGTAGCAATGTAACCACACGAATTCATTTATCAGATTCTTTCGTAATCTGAGAAACCAAAAAAAAAAAAATTCCAGTTTCCCTGAAAATCTTCACCGTTTGCCGGCGGCGATGGACTCCGTCGCCCGGCTCACATTCATTCTATTTCTCTCGTTGATCGGTCACATATCTTCGGAACCGATCATCAGACTCCCGTCGGAAAACGAATTATCCGGCGAGTATTGTGATAGCTGGAGGCTAGCGGTGGAGACGAACAACGTCGGAGCATGGAAGCAGATTCCGGCGGGTTGTGTGGGTTCGGTGGCGGAATATATGATTGGAGAACAGTACAAGAGGGATTGCGATGTGGTTGGAGAATATTCGTGGGAATTTGCGAAGCGCGTGGCGTTTGGAGGTGACGGAAGAGACGCGTGGGTGTTTGATATCGATGAAACGCTTCTTTCCAATGTTCCTTACTACGAAACCGTTGGATTCGGGTAAGTGATTTTACAGCCGTTGGATTTTTATTGGTTCGTTTATATTATATGTGTTCCTTCTCAGAGGTCACTATCATTTCCCTATTCATACAATACGCATGTATAAATTTGAAGGAGTCAAAATCAATTTTAAATTTATAAAATTGATTTTTTCATGTTTTGGTGATATTTTTTAGAATTAATTTTGCCTCTAAAATTGATTCTATCTTAAAATTATAATTTGTAATTTTTTAATCTAAATGTTATTGTCTAACTCATTTTTATTTGAATCTATTCTAACATAAATTATTTTGAATTTAAATCATTTTTAATCTTAATTAAATGTGTTTAGTTTTGCGGCGAGAAAAATTGATTTTTAATGAATTAACGTTGTAAATTTGATTTCACTTTAAAATGAATTGAAAGTAAAATGATTAAAGCTACAAACTTTAGCTTTGGTTATAACGTGCCACATATGTTAAACGTCCACCCCAAAACAATTACACAAAAAGTTATTTATGGTCGGATATATTCATATAAAAATGAGTTCGTCTGTGGATCAATTCTTAAAAATCATTAGAAATTCTAACAACGGTTGACGATAGTGTTCAAAAAGTAATAGCTTATAACTCTCTTTGTCTTTATAAATAAGACGGTGACTTGATTTATGTCCGTTTAATACGAGATATATATTAAGTTACTAATTTTTAGAGAAAACGTCTCCAGTTGTTGAAGTTTTTAACATTTTTTAAAACTGGTCTATGGTGGACCATTGACTATATTAGAATGTATCTTTATAAGATAGCCTTGTAAGTCATTTTAAAACTAAGGTAATCTAATTAAACACTTATTAAATAAGTGTTTATGATTAAAGTAAACTTCGTATAAAGCATTTGAAAGAGCTTATGAAAGTAAGCCTAAAACAACTTATATATGTACATATTATAAGCTAATTTTGCCAATCTAAACACTTCATGTATGTACTTGTGTAATAAGATAAACTCCCATTGCGATTTTTATATGAATTTTGTTGTTCTTAAGTTCATCACGGGTGTATCTTGTTTCACACTTTGGTGTTTGGTTGGACCACAGATCAGAATTCTTCAATGAGACATCTTTCAATGATTGGGTGAACATGGCTGATGCCCCAGCATTGCCTTCTAGTTTGAGTTTGTACAAAAAGCTTCTGGAATTGGGCTTCAGGATATTTCTTTTAACTGGGAGAAGTGAGTATCAAAGGAATGCCACAGAGACTAACCTTTTATTTTCAGGGTACAGAAACTGGGAGAGGCTCATCTTAAGGTACATAAAATTGTTGATTATTTGAAAATATGTATGTTGATTTTTGTTAAAAAAAAATTATATGGACGAATGTTAGTGTAAGTTAATGAATATATTTGTTTCGAGGGCTCGAATTCTGAACTTCCTGCTTGAAACTCATTCAGTATCCCTTAGTTCACCGGCCGAGTAAACCAACATTAAATTGTATTTATTTGTTAATGAAACAGAGGTCCTTATGATCAAGGGAAACCAGCAATTAGATTCAAGTCTGAGAAGAGATTAGAGTTGGTGAATGAAGGCTACAGAATCCATGGAAGCTCTGGAGATCAATGGAGTGATTTGTGGGGTTTCGCAGTGGCCTCGCGGTCTTTTAAACTCCCAAACCCAATGTATTATATTGCTTAATAAACAAATATGGCTTTCTTCAAACTATTCATTTTTTCACGATTGCTTGGTGTAATATCTGTTAATGATTTTTCATTGTAAAATTATGGTTGTTACAACAGGTACTAGTTCTGATAAGCTCCTTGTTAATTGTTACAGAAATGACTTATTTTGAGCTTTCACATGTTTTTAGCTCTCACCAAATAACTTTGCATTATTAGGTTGTTCGATTAATTAATAAATTAAGAGTTGTTGTTACATGCACGTACATATCTTTTCAAATGATTGATCACTTTACCGGAGTTGAATCCCTTCTTCTAATATGAAAATCTATGCAAAATTTTCACTGCATTATTTTCTGGTTAACCATTACTATCTTGAAATATTTTCTTGCCATATAGTGTGGAATTATGGCAGGTGAAGTTTTTAAAGCTGTTGAAGGTAAAATTTAAAGAACCCGTGATAGGAACTTAGTGCACATTAAACTAACCAAATCAAACATATGTCACGTGAAACATAAATTATGTGTTTCACAAATTGCAAATATTTTTCTTTTTTTTCCAAAATATAGACATGTCTTATCCAATTCAGGCCAAATATAATTACAAATATGCTTACTGAATTTTTGAAGAATTAAATTAAAAAGGGTCTGAATTAAAATTGGTAGCACTAATTAATTGAAAAGCCAAGAACAGCTTGTAATGTAGCTAACTATATTGTTACTATCAAGGAGATTGTGATTGTGACCGTGACTGTGAAGTGGGATCAGTGTGCTTAGAGTTACTTACAGACAAAGAACCACAAACAAGAGGTTTTGGTGTTGGAATTCTGAGACAACTTAAACTACCACCTGGGATCATGGAACATTCTGGTTGAGGTCTCTGCATGTCCCTCCCAGGAATACAATTAAGTGAGAAGTCAAAACCAACATTCCTAAAGAAAAGCTTTGAACATTGTTGACTAAAACCAGAAAAGAAATTATAAGCAACAGTTAAATTTGCCAAGCTTCTCAGAGAACATATTATATCTGATAACTCTCCAGAAAGCTGATTATGTGCCAAGTTCAAAACTTCAATGTTTTGTAAGCAAGATAATGTATCTGGCAAATGACCCATTAATGCATTGAAGCTAACATCAAGAACTTCCATCTCTGTAAACAATCCAACTCCTTCTGGAATACAACCAGTTAACTGGTTATTCAGAAACAAAATCTCTTTTATCTTAGACCCCATGAAACCAAAACTAGTTGGAATGCTTCCACTCAATCTGTTATTAGCTAAGTTTATCACTGATGCAGGTGAGTTACCTAAATTCTGAGGTATTTCGCCTTCGAATCGATTGTTGTTGAGAAATATAGCATCAAGATTCTTGTCGAATATTTCTTGAGGTAATGAACCTGAGAAAAAGTTGAATCTAATGTCCAAGTAGATTAAACTTGGCATGTACAAAGTAACCAAAGGGAAAGAACCTGAAAGTTGATTATTGCTTATATCTAATTCTTCAAGAGAAACAAGGTCTTTGAATGTCTCAGGTACTGTACCAGAAAATCTGTTACTGTTGAGGTGAAGTAGTGACATATCAGTGAGTAAAGATAGCTCTTTTACAAGAGTTCCTTGAAGATTTGCATGGTTTAGATCTATGCCTGCAACAACTACAGAACTAGAAGCTGATGCAGCAGCAGTAGCAGAAGAAGTGGCAGAAGCAGAAGAAGAAGAAGAAGAAGAAGAAGAAGAAGACATTCCATCATCTTCAAGATTTGCACAGAAAACTCCTTTGTAAGAACACACATTTGAACCAACCCAAGAAGCTAAAATCTTTAAAGGGTCATCAGTGATTGCAGATTTCCAAGCTTGAAGAGCTGTATAAGCTGAATCCATCTTTGATATTGGAGATCCATATGATTTTGGGTTGTTAAATCCTCCTCCAATCCAAACAACTCTACCACTACCATCATTTCCAACACCAACACCTACACCTACACCAACACCACCACTAACACCTACACCAAAAGCAGCTTTTGTAGAACTTAAATGAAGAATAAAAAAGAGAAAAGCTAGAATCAAGATATTTTCCATTGTTTAGCTCAAGATGGTTGGTTACTTTAACTATAGGGGGGGTGATTCTAAGGTTTTTTGTGTGTCTAAAATCTAAATAAGATTGCTGCATTGAAGAGAGAGAGTGGTGGATTGGTGAGGTTGATTTGCTTTGAATGTGTGTCCTGTTTTATTTATCCAACATTTTACCATTTTTTCTTTTTTAGTTTATAAAGTTTGTTTATGTGATGAGTTTTTGGGCCATTCTTTTGTATACCCTTTTGTTGTGTATAGATGTTGACTTGTGTTGAATGAAAATTGTGTGTGTGTGTGTCAGAATAGGTTGCTGAGATGAGAAGGAAAGGAAGGGAGAACTAATCAGTGATCTATACAACTTTTTTGTGTTGATTAGTATTAAGTGGTCACACATAACAGCTATCTTTTGGAAGTTGTGTGGTTTTAATGTTAGATTGATGCAATCTATATTATAGTTGTGCTACTTAAACTAACTTTTTTTCTTATAATGAAAGGCATTGTATTATTAATTAGATTTTTATTAAGACAAATTTATTATTAATTAGATTTTTATTAAGACAAATTCTAAACTAATGGTTTACCGTGGATCATTATTTGAAAACGGTTCAAAATTTCAATAATTATAGGCGCTGTTTTATAAAAATAAAAATTCACGATCTTTTTAATTTTATGTTAAGGATTTGATTAATGTTTATTTAATAAAAATAAAGAAAAGTTAATTTGTATTTTTTTATGTTAAATCCGTTAAATCAACATTAATTAAATCACTGACTAAACCTAAACCATACAAAAAAAAAACAATTTTATTTCTAAAAGATATGGTTAAATATTATTAGAGTTTCAAATAATATATAAACACTTATCTATAATAAAGTATATGTTTAATCCATTATGAATCTTGCTTGATGGAAATCCTTGACCATTTTTAATTAATATATAACACATCATGACTCACTTAATTTTTGGATACATTGTCCTCTAAGATTGTGATTGATGGGTTTCTTCACATGGCAAATTACAAATGGAAGAAACATAAAGGTTTGAGTGGCCTATAGTTATAGGGGCCTAGTATGACTAATTTTTCTTCCTCAACTTTTCATTTCACATTTTATAAAAAATCTCACATATTTCATAAGCTTACCTTTTTGAATGATATAATTTATTTAGAAGTATACTATACACTTTATGGTCGACATAAAATTTATAGTATTTTTTTTAGATGTGTACATTCAAAGCTAAGCTATGTTGGAGTTGGAGGTGGTGAAAATTTCACCTCTAAGTTTATAGGGAAAATTATGATTATTTGAGAGGTGGTAGTGTTGAACATGAGCTTCCAAAAAGTCTAAATATAGTAGAGACCAATAATCTTATGAGAAACATTTACATATTTTGAGATATAAAGTTAACTTTATAGATATAATAATAGAGTTAAAGAGTTGTATTTTTTTTTTCAAAAATTCACAATTAAAGAATTGTATAATAAGAAGTTTTATGATTCAATTTCCATCTCCAACATACCAACATTTATAAAAAAAAAAATTTGACTAAGACATTTATCATTTGTTTTTATTTACTAAAGGACATTTATCATTAGTTTCGAAAAATAACAAAATCTTAACAAGTTTAATATTATTTTTTTTTTTGCAAACTAACAAGTTTAACTCTATGAGTCTCAATTCGTACCAAACACTAGAATTAAGAAAAATACAAGTTACTTTTTTCTATGTGGGACTGGTAGATGGAATTTAATTTTTGATAATGGTTGCCAGATGGTAGCTACTAGTTACTAATTATCCATGCCTGCTCCATGGCTTGATAAGAATCAATCATTTAAAAAATATTTCCATTTTTTAAAAAACTTTTTATATTTAACGTGATTATCAATTATTTTTTTCAAACACCCAAGTTCCCTAATCAAACTATTCTTATTTTTATTAATATTTTTAATCTTATTTTGTCAAAAAAAAAAAATAGTCTTATTGAACTCATCATTATTAATGAATAATTATAAACTTCATTGTAGTAATTGTAGACTACTTTAATTTATTCTTTTTTTTGATGGAATTTAACATTATTCTTATTTTCAACTGTTTGCTATCTATCAATTTTTCAAACCATTTCAACTTTGCTTATTTTGTTTACAAATTTTTTTCCCTCACAGTGATATAATAAATAAAAATTTGACATATAAAATTGTCTTCCATACCAAGCCAAAGAATCAAAGAGTAGATCAATGGAGTGATAAAAAAGTCTCGAGTTTAATTATCACCTCTAACATAAACAAGTTAGTAAATTGATTAGTTTCAAATATATATATATATATATATATAACAAATGAAAAGTTTAACACAAATACTCTTCTAGTTACATCAAATTTTTTGTACATCGTTTGATAATCTAAACTAATGATAATTTATAAATAACTTCTATATTTTTTAAATTATCGAACCTTTTTTTCATAAAAGATAAAATTGTAAATATTTATAATAAATCCAAATCAGATAATACCTTAAAGATGTATTGTTGCGGAATTGAGGTAAAAACAATCTTAATAAATGTCAATTTGGAGATATATTTCAAGGATGTTTTCACCTTCTGCTTCACGGGTTAATTCTTACTTAAGGGTATCTTGTATTCTTGTCTTGAACAATAAAGTCCATACTAATTTTTTATGTTATCTAGAGTTCCTAATTAATTATAATCATATGTATTATGGTCACATAAAGATTGCCCCTAATTCACATTTCGTTTTCCATATTCACATGCTCACAGTGTTACCTCTTTTACACAAACCCCCCACTTATGATTCTCTAAATATGTTTGGATCATTTTAGTAGTATTGGGTTAATTTTCTATTTGTGTATAGAAAAGGGCCAAATTTTCATTTTTAAAATATAAGACAAATTTATAAAAATATTAATACATTATAGGACATTTTTAAGTTTTACAATAATATGTCATTTATCTCTTATTCTAGATGTTATTCAATTACAAAATATTTACTTGAAAAAAAAAACTTTATTTTCTATTACTTGGTGATGATATACTAATTAAATACAACAATACATGCATTATTAATTAAAATAAATAAACTGGGATAACAGGTGATGGCATGCCTCTATAATCATACTCACTAGTGAAAAGAAAAAGATATTAGATTTCACAACCAACTGGTTTTTTATTCAATCGATGTGAAAACTGTTTTCAAATCGGTTGTTTATCCGCATACAACATCACCAGTATACACATCGCATTTGGAGCCGATGTGTAATGTCATTTTCATCGAAATAAAAAATCTTTTGCGTAATTTGACAAATTTTATGTTTTTGAATATTAATTCTAATTGAAGTGCTTTTGAGAAAGAGTTACATTTGAGATTAGTTGTTGATTTTCGTAACTTTCAACTTGTTTCTTGGAGACTTTAAAATAGATGAAAAAAATGAATTCATTTCTCCTTTCAACGGAAGTTTCGTTGTCATATATTTTTAGAGAAGAAAATTCTTGTACTAACTTATCGACCAATTTTGATATTTTAGTATTTCTAGTCAGAATTTTGTGTAGTGGAGTCTTATTTCTCCTTTCATCTTGGAGAAGTTTTATAAGAATAATTCTTCTTTTTAGTTATAAATTCTCCTTGATAGACTTGAATTTAGTTGTTGCTCACTTTATATTTTTTTTACTTTATTTCTTTAATAATACTTGATGTTGCAAGAAATGATAGAGTTAGTGATGCCAATCTAGTTGGGATGATTGACGCTAATGATACCCTCTGCTTCTTTAGTTAAAAAATTGAAATGCTTTTTAAAAAAAATGTGCTTTTCAATTTTATATATTTAACTATATAGATACATTTTCTAAACTTAGTGTCATGTTGTGTTCAATTCCCTTATCCAAATGATGATGACATGTTTCAGAAACAAATCATTAGACTAAGTTTGGTGTGAAAGCAGCTAGCTTCCAAGTTCCATGGCTGGTAAATGAACTAATTATGTTCCAATTGACAGAGAAAAGGGGAAAAGAAAATCCAAATTAAACATATACTTTAAAATGATTTAGTGCTATAATTATATATATATATATATATATATATATATATATATATATATATATGAGTGATTTTTGTTAATTATGTATGAAAATCTATTTCATAAGTTATCTCTCAAATCGTTATACATTCTATAATTTTTAGTAGAATCAATACTTAATTTTAGAATAAAGGTAAAATTATTTTACCACTAATAATAAAATTAAAATTTTAGTGCGCTCATTTATGTTAGATGTTATAATTGTTTTTACATATTCTCTAGTTATCATTAGACAATGACCATAATTTTTCTTCAATTTAAATTTTTTAAGGTTATATATTTATGTTGTTAGTATATTTCTTAATTTATACTATGAACATTCTAAGACTTGCATGGTACATGTGTGGTCACTATTATTATGAATAAGGTTAGCTAGTTAGGTGTGGTGTGGTCACGTATCATTATTGCAATATGGGTTTGATTTAGGCCCCATTTATATTTCATCCTTAAGGTTGTTGGCTTGTTAATTTGATGCATCAAGATTGAATATATTGTGGTTTCCAGCATGTCTATATCATTGTTGGATTAAGACTTATCGAGCGCAAATGGTGCATAACAATATATTTTGTTATATGATTCTTGCAAATATTTCTAAAGTTTAGAATGAAAAGGATGAGAAAGAGTACATTTGGTGTTTGTGCCTCAACTTTGAAGGATATTTTTTAAGGTAAATTATGAAGGATTAACACTTGCAAAAACTAAATTATAATATTGATAAGTCAAGATTTAAATTCGAATTATCTTAAACGATTTGTCTTTAATTGAAGTTCATTAACTAATCACTTGGTTAAACATTGGTGTTATTTACTATAATCATAAATAAAAAGTGAAATATAACGACTTTAAGAGTAATAGATATAAAATTAATTATAATGTACAATTTGAACTTTTGTAAAGAAAAGTACAATTAGTGATAATTTAATGGTGCACTAATTAACTACATTATTTGGTAATTAATTGTTCATTTGCTCATTTTTTGGCCAAATAAATTTGTAATAAATGTTTTGTTTTTATATAAGCAAATTTGTAATAAAATCTAAAAGGGTGTGGATAGAAGAGCCCTTTAGATTTTGGGCCCCTACTTTGTTGCCCATTTAGCACATATTGGGCCTTATTTTTCAATCTTTGTGATTATTTTTTTATAAAGAAAACTACATAGTGGTGAAAACACCATTGTTTATTACATGAATTTTAACTCTTTACAATTTATTATAATATTTTGATGATAAACAATGGTAGGAGGAAAATGAAGCCATGAAATTAAAAGTTTTTTTTTGTTCACAGTATAAAATTAACCATTAAAACCATAAATTGATAGTCTTTAAAATGAAAACAGGCCCAAAGCTTGGCCCATGTTAAAGAATTTAAAAATGTTGGGTAACAAAACAAGTTTTATATATATATATATATATCGTAAAAAATTAGTGACAAGCACAAGTAACAAGGTAGTAATTTAATTTGCGGATTGCACAAACTCAATGGTATATATTCATGGTATTAAAAAATGATTTTATTGATATGCAATGAAAATGTAAAGATATTTTAAATTGTAAGTTAATTGTAACTATTAAATACAAATAATATTTGACTTTAATTTTTTCTATCTTACAAACTATATAAATATAGAAGTTTGTAATTGATCAACGATATAAATTTTTTTATACCAACAGTATATCAAAATTAATCTCATTAAAAAAAGTAAATTATACAAACATTTCAAAAAATAAATAAAATAATAAGATATTGGATAATCAAAATAATATAGTGATTATTTTCATGCAGCTGGATGGAAACATTTGAATTGAGTCTTTGGTTCTCTCATTCCATGTTTCAACTTTCAAGGTGACAGCAGCCTTTTCTTGTGTTTCTTTTTCTTTTGTTTTTTCATCTTTGATTTGATTTTGCAATCTTTTTTCTCCTTTGTCTGTTCTTTCTATATATTTTTCTTTCTGACTTGTCCTTTTCACACAAACTTAGATCCTCTATTATTGATATATAGTGTAGTAGCGGCAAGAATTATTAGATATAAAATTTTCTCTCTAAATTTATAGTTGTTGTATCATACAATAACTATAAAAGTTTCAAACACGGTGTACATTGTTATAGTTCTAATGATATCTAAATCAAGATCATGCACAATTGAAAAAAATAGGAAGAAAATGAGGAAAGTTAATATGGATGATATATAATTTCTTGGCCTTTTGTTGAAAGGAAAATTGATGAAGGCTTCAAGTACTAATGATGATGACAATTATGTTGTCAATAAGTTTATATATATATATATATATATATATATATATATATATATATATATATATATATTTTATCTCTAATATATTTGTTTCTATCCATGGTGATCTGGATTGTCTGGGTCTGGCCAATAAGAGGAGTACTTCAACCATTCAACTTCTTGTGAGTTTGTGATGGATGATTCCTGTAAGGGAAAAAAAGAAATTAAAATATATTATATGACTATAGCTAGGGATCAATTATATATATATATGTGTGTGTGTGTGATGGATGGCATATGTTGCTCCTATACTATTTATTTATTTATTTATTATGTGGTGTTTCTCTCTCTCTCTTTTGTCTTTTTTATGACACACAAAATTCATATAATTCCGAGTCAAAAAGTTATTGTTACCTCTTTGTCTTTGATATGATGAGTTGATGACATGATGAGTTCCTCCAAACAAGAAGTAGACCTTCCTCCTATTCCTAGCTTATGTTGTTGTTGCTACATATGCCATGTGTATAAACATTATGCATTTCCATGCTCAACTTTACAATCAAATTCAAACATCATAATGTTGAAAAACAGTCAAAAAGTGAAAAGATTGTTTCATGCTTCTAATTCATCAACCACTTACAAAAGTTTACTCATGCACAATCCCATGCAGCCTCACTCCATTTTTGATTCACATGATGATGAGTCATCCTTTTTTCCCCTCTACTCAACCTACTACTACTACTCTTTATTTATTTATTTATTATTATTATTATTATTATTATTATTATTATTATTATTATTATTATTATTATTATTATTATTATTATTATTATTATTATTATTATTATTATTATTATTATTATAGGTTAATTAACAATGATAAACTTCTTTTTTTTTTTAAATCTTTCTCTTCTTTTTTGATTTTTCACTTTTCTTTTCGGACATAATCTTGTCTCGACACAAAGTCTTTTTTTTGTTTTGGTTTTTTTAAGGTATCCTCTGCATGTAATTATAGAAATTAATCTTTCGAAGATGAGAAACATATTTAAAATTGTCTTTTTTAAATAGTGAATTTCCATATATATGAGTTAGGAATTGAATCAATGACCACAAACGCGACTTACACTACTTATCACTCAATTAAACCAAACTAGTTTAGTATAGTACGTATTTATAAATATTTTTAATATAAACCGAATATTACAATCCTCAAATTGGATAGGATTGCATATACAACCGTAATATATTTTTAGATTTCACTAATATATTTTTAGAGTTCAAACTCAAAACCTCCTGCCAGTAACTTACCACTTAGGCCACACCAATTTGGTATATATATATATATAGAGAGGTTTAATCAATCGAAAAGTTTTAATATATTTTAAAATAATAAACAAAAGAAAATTCGTATTACTATTTAGGTGTGTATAATATGGATCTTTCAAAAACTGGTCTAAATCTTTACTATTTTTAAATAAATAAATAAATTTTATAATAATAATAATAGTGAAGAATAAGTATAATATTTTGTTAAAATTTATTAAAAATAGCGAGTTCTACTATTACACCAAGACCATATTAAATAGTCCTTACTATTGATAATGTTATAATTTTGTTTCCTTTCTATTATGGTAAGAGCCATATGAGTGTCTGAAAAAAAGGAGGGAGGAAATTTTAATTATGTAATCAAGTTTAAGAAAATAAGTACCTGAAAATGTTCATTTTGGAGCATAATTCTAGAGACTTGGTAGGAGTTTTCATCAAGGATGATTGATGTTTGGTGAAGAGGAGGTGGAGAGATAATAGTAGATATTGGATTTGAATGCCTACTTATATGGAATGCTGAGGTTGCAATCTCATGATGTTCTTGTTTGTGTCTTTCATGTACTTCTTCATATGACCTTGATGCTTCTTGGACTTCACTTGCCGTGGAAGCTTCTCCTACTCCAACCTATAATTTTAGCCATCATAGTCATATATATTTAACTATTAATTATTCTAAATGTGTCGAATTAATGTGAAACAGTTGTAAAATGATCATTAGTAATAATTTTACATTCTCCGATAGCTTCTTTTAAAATTAGATATTAACTAAACATTGCACAATTTTATAGATAAATAATGTAGCTAGCTAGTCTATTTATTATTTTTATTTCTCTTTGTCTTTGTATAGATAATAAATAATGTTTCTTTCACGAACATATAGCACAACTAATTGAAAAAACAAATTATAAAAATAATTTTAATTATAACTAGTTTTCATGTTATCATTGCTAAAACCATGTCTTTGTTATCATTATTTAATATATATATGTTAAAAATTTAAGATGGGTTCAATATGAATCTTTTAAAAATAGTTCAATGATGAAGAGTAGATATAATACTACATCCATATCTTTTTATAATAGAAAAATGAATCAACAAAAATTGATATTAAACATACCAATTTTTATTGACTCTTTTGTCTTTTATAAAAAAAAAAAATTTATTAAAATTTACTAAAATTAACAAATCTCTATTTATATCAAGACCATATTAGACATTCCAAAGGTTACATGTAAATTTAATTGATTTGATTAATCCTAGTTACTTGAGTGGGGTGGTAAAATAGGTAGAGGTTAGATTAGATGAGACAGATTAATTTACCATCAAAGTTAGGTCCATAAAAATTCATGCGGTGTATGCAAGCAATGGTTGTGTCCAAAGCTACCTTAATTAATTACTTAGCTCTTTCATGTTTTTTTTCACCTTTTTGTGCAAAAGTAATTTTTTTTTAGGAAAATAATAATGTTGAAATGAAATCCAGTGAATTTAAGTGAAACATCATGTTCATTGGTGTCTCATAAAAGGTGCCTAATTAAAATCATATAAGATCCATTATATCTAATATCCATGGTATGTATTATAATAACATATAGTATAGAGTAACCAAATGGTTAATGAATTTCAGTTAAGGTCAAATTGATCGAAAATATCTGAATTTAAATTTAACAGAAATAATCATTGATCAGACTATACTGACATCTTAATTGAATAATAAATTACTATAATCATTTTTACTTCGAAATCAAAAGTTAAGAAAAAAAAAAAACGGTATGATGAGTTTTAAATATTAATTGATGCATATTTAGTACCTCATAAAAGCTTTTTCTAAAAGGAATGAAGCTGAAATGATCTGATTTTAGTTGTTGAGCTTGAACATTATCCAAGGTATGATTGAAACTTGTTGTTGGAGTAACACCATTAACATTAACATTAGACATCTCATCTCTATAATTAGGTTCACCATTTCCTTCACCAATAGTTGTTGCACTTCTATCTGACCAATTACATTGCCTTGGTTGTGTTTGATAAAATATTTTTGACACAACAAGCTCTCCTTCTTTCTCTTCTTCATGTTGACCAAGATGGTATTGGTGCATTACCCAATTGGTTTTTTCAGGTTTTCTATTTTTTCCAAAGTTGGTATAAAGTACTAGAATTTTCTTGCAACCCTTTTGTTTTCCATTTACCATTATTGGCCTAGTCTTACCTACAAGGTTGTCAAAATCGAGAGTTTATATTAACAAATTAAATCAAAATAATATAAAAGAAAATTATTGGAATTTGAAAATTAAGATGAAAAATATAGGGTATATGATATTTCTAATATGAACTTCTAAAAAAAATGTTCCAATAGTGGACACTTATTATTTTTAGTAAATAATCAATGTTATAATAAATAAAAAATGAGAAATAAGTATAATATTTTATTAAAATTTATTAAAAATAGTTAAGTCCACCTTTGAACCAAGTTCATATTAGACTCCATTAAAAAATATATCAAATTAAGTTAACAAATCTTTACAGGTTTATCCAAATTTATAAAATTTGCTACAAAACCGACACACTGAGTGAGTCGGTTTCATTTTAAAATTTGTTAAAATTCGAATGTACAATCGTATTAACTCAAAATTAATATTTAAACTCATAAAATCATATAATTCCACGAGTAATTAATTCATCATTTTAATAACCTTATTTATTACCTGTCTTGTGCCATCTTGTTTCTCCACCTTGTTGCAAGTCACATTCATTTTGAATTTTCCTTCTTTTTCTTGTCCCAGTTGTATAAGCCTTTGATGGTCTATGGAAAAAATGCCTACTCAAACCATCTTTTGTTACTCCTTTAAGATAACATGAATTGAAGCACACACATAAAAATCAAAGTTAGGTGACCTACATGATAAAAACTAAACCCTTTTCATTAAGTTTCTTCTCAATATATATACATGATAAAACTTAATAGATAATTAAATAAAAATTAATATAAATATAATCATAGTTTTAAATTGCAGATTGCAACTGTATACAACTACAATATTGTCTGCATGTGTTCGATTTTTCTATATTTTGCAATAATATTATAAAAATTTAAATTTTAATCGCAACTGCAACAGAAATTTAAAAATATAAATATAATGTTAAAAAACCACAAACATATATGAAAAAAATTGAATCAACAATGAAAATTAGAGACAAAAAAGTATGAAATATTGAGTTAGAAAAAGAGGTAATTTGAATATATATATATATATATATTTTTTCCACTATATCTCACACCTGGAAGTTTCTCAGGATGAGTGTAACAAATTCCATCTTCTCCTTCAATTGTTGGAATAAATTCATCTATCAAAGGGTGTGATTTCATTTTCTTTGCTTCCACTTTAGCTTCAAGATGTTCAATCAGTTCTTGGTCACTTGGATCAAACTTCACTCCTGCAGGTAGACCTAGCCAATCCTAAAATAAAAATTCAAATAAATAAAATAAAAAATAAAAAATTAATAAAGAAAAGCAAGAGATAAGAATATAAAGAATAAAAACACATGGGAAAAAAGAGAAAAATAAAAATAAAGAGAATGAAGTGAAAAAAAGCCTTTAACAAATTAAATACTTCTCATTTCAAACTTTATCAAATGAATTAATTAATTAATTAATGCACAAGTCCAAAACCAAAACCAAAACCAAAATAACCATAAGCATATTATATAAAATTATATATATATATATATATATATATATATATATATATATATATATGATACTTATGATATACTTTTATTATATATATATGATTCTTGTTCAAATTGTGAAAGAATATTATTGAAATTATTTTTATTTTTTTTATAAGTAAAATATTATTTTCCTTTTCGTACCGGTTTGGATTCGAACTTGTGACCGCAACAAGGACACTGATTGGATCCACACAATTGATGTTCTTCTAGCTTTGCATCTATGAGATCAGAGTTTCTTACACAACTCAAGTTATTGTTGTTGCTCATCTTAATTATTCATATAATATGCTATCTTTCTTGATGAAACAAGATGATGAATTGAAACTCTTCTTTTATTGAACAGCATGTCCTTGTGATTTTATCTCTATAATAAAGAAAAATCCAATAGCTTCATTGAGAATAATAAAAAAAATATATGAAAAGATCAACACACAATTTTTTTGTATATATATATATATATATATATATATATATAAATCATTTGGCTATAGCTAATAATATATTTATCACACAAGTTTATGAATGAACTATATATGTATAT
>JBBPBP010009780.1:32082886-32094050 GCA_037974735.1 Cicer chorassanicum
TCAAATGAAGAAATCAATTTTAATAAGATAATGAAATATGCAGAATTATTACCATAGATGAGAGAATATGAAGGAAAAACTAGAAGAAAAAAAATGGAAAATATTGGGAGAGATGAGAAGAGGAAGAAAAGAAGAAATGGTGAGATTAGGTTGAGGTTTAAATTAACATGCTTTAACCATAGAAAACATGAGAGAGAGAGAGAGAGAGAGAGAGAGAGAGAGAGAGAGAGAGAGAGAGAGAGAGAGAGAGAGAGAGAGAGAGAGAACTTTAACTGAAACAAGTGAGAAAAATAATAAAGGAAAAAACAAACACATAGTACCTTTAGGTCTTTGTTAATTTAAGTAGTGCATGTATATGTAGGTGGTTTCTTTTGTGTGTGTGTGTGAGAGAGAGAGAGAGAGAGAATAAAAGGAGAAGCAAGGAAACAAGATAGAAAGAAAAAAAACTCGGTTGGTTTTTTCTAAATAAAAGGCTTAAAGTGTAGTTATTAGCTTCTCTATTCTTCTAGTACTAAAATCTTCCTTCACCTTTCTTTGAGCCTTGACTGCAAAAGCAAAAGGAATAAAATGGACATATGTATCACATTCTAAAGAAACACCAACCCAACAAAGGATACATTGGTTGATTTGGTGGCTGAGGTGGTTGAATTATAGAGTTAAGTGATAAAGAGATTGTAGATTCGATTTCCACTTCGACAAAATATATTAACAATATTAACTATGTTAATTACTAACATCGGTTGTTGTAAAAAATAAAACACCGACCCAACAAAATTGATACCATAATTTTAAATTGGGATCCCAATTATGCTAGAGATCTTTCCATTGCAGTCAGTAAAATATATCGATGTGACTTAATTTGCAGTTGTAATCAGAAACTTCAAGATATGCAATATTATAATTGCAATTGTTGCGGTAAATCGTAATTTAAAACCACAATTGATACATTAGTGGAGCGACCACAGAGCCATTGAATCAATCTGAAGTCGCCTAATATATTTGTATAACAATGTTATTAATCTAATCAACATTAATTTTGCTTAATTTGTTTATATAAATTAATTTTTTAGCCAATGAGAATATTGGTCGAGTAGAAGTATGGTAGGTGCACAAAGCAGAGAGAATGTGTATAGAGAGATATTCGTTGAAGTGAAATGTCTGATTTCATTCTTTTTAAATAGTAATAATGTTATCGAAGTTTTATCTTTATTGTTATGTCAGTCCTCAAATAAGATTGTCTTCACCATCTAGAAGAAGACATATATCTTTATTTCACCTTAATAAAATTAGTTTCTTACATTATATGTGTATATTTTTGTAAATAATCAATAAATTAGAATTAAGCATGTGATTGGATCAAGGGCTACGACAAAAAGATTGGAGCATACAACGTTTTTCAGGTTGAAATGTGAGGCATGTACCTTGATCTACAGTTAGCTTGGAGAGAACGAGTTTTGCAGCTCATAGTGAAAAATGACTCGAAAATCTTTATAGATATGGTGTCACAATTGTAAGTTTAGTGGAAATGTTCTCATCTTGGTGTAATGTATTCACAAGTTTTTGAATCATGATTGACATATCCAAGTTCTTCATACTTGGAAGGAGCGACACACATATGTTGACTGACTCGCTACTTTTAGTTTTTCTTTGGACTCGTCCAATTACTTTATGCAGAGAATTCTCTATTAATCTTTGCAAAAAAAATTTTGATGACATCTCTGAAATTTACATGTCTAAAAATTTCCGTCTAATTTTATAAGTTTTTTTTTTCTTGTTGGACTCTTGCCCTCTCTATACCCAAAAAATAAAAAAATTAAGCACATATTTTTATAAGGTTTGTCTAACATCAACCTAACAAAAAGAGTTTAAGGGTGGACTCTTGCCATATTTATTAAAAAACTTATTAATGAAAAATGAAAATAAATATAATACTTTATTAAAATTAACTATAAGTAGTAAAAGTAGTAAGATCCAAATTTAGACGAGTATTATACACTGCTATTTCTATAATATGTACGTTAGTTTCAATTAGGAGCTTCTATGTACATTAATAAATTAAAGAGTTTTGATACAATTTCTTCCTTAATTAATAAATTAATGATCATTTTGTGAATAAAAAACTATTTGTAAATTTTGTACTTTAAAAAAAAGTCTTTTTATAGAGAAAAAAACTATTTTATTATTTACAAACATTATACAATTTTCCATTTATTTTCTTAAAAAATATTCAACATTCACTATTATTAGTAATAAAAATTTAAAAAATTTAAATATTATTTTTCTAAAACTTTTATTAAATGATATTTAATTTTTATAATTTTTAAATCATATTAAATATTTTTTATTAAATAAAAATTCATTTAATTATTAATATAAAAATCAATTATATACCGATACATGTTAATTTTATACATATAGCTTAGAATTTCTCAATTAATAATTTCTAGAGAGTGAAAGAGACAATGAGATAGAAATAAGGGAAAAAGGGATGATAGAAACTCACATGGGTTTGGAATTGGAGTGCTGACTGAGATCATGATGCTTTTGCTATCAATGTTTTTCACACACTAAGATATCAATGAGTGGCAAGTATTAACAAGTTGCTTGATATGCAAGACAAAACATTGTACTTGATGGACCACCACCTCCTCTTCTCATTAATTAGTTATTAATATTTAATTCATGCTAAATCATATTAACTTTTTCTAATTCTAATGATAAAAAAACAGATATTAAATTTGACATGTTGCAGGTTTGATATCTACTAGTATCATTAGAAAAAGACAGATATAAAACTATTTGTAAGTATTAAACAAATCCTAAGATTTTTTCTACCGAAAAAAAAAACTTTTTTCAATAAAAATGTACATATATAACTTGGACTAGAAGCACCAAATTGATTACATGGTATATGTAATTAAGTTAATCTGTATTGCCATAATTATTTGGGTATAGTGTATTATTTTCCCCTTGTCTTTTGTCAATGATTTAAAGGTGTAGAAAAATGAAAAATAAAGTAGTGTCAAAACAATTTTGGGATAGTGCTTTTATATATTTTCCCTCAATTTTATTTTGTCTTCTTTGACCTTGTGTTATTTCTATTCTAGGTTAATATAAAGTATTCATCAATCCAATGCAAATTATGTAATTCACATACATATATAAGAAGAGTGGACACACCCCCATTATGTGGGTCCAATGTGAAAATTTTATGCCATTGTAAAGTATATTAATAATCAGATGATGGTTAGGTTTCACGTTTATAACAAAATTCTTTGGAGCAGTCAAAAGAAAAAATTATGAAGGAGATGGCTATGATTGTCTTTTGTCCTCTGTCTTTTCCTTGTGTTTCCTCTGTTATTTTTATTTTTATTTGTGAATTATTTTTTGTCTTATAATAATTGATTTATTTGATATTTTATATAAATTAAACAAATGTATAAATTTTATTAAAAAATATATCAATAAATGAAATAATACTTTAATTAAATTATTTTATAAAATATATACTATTATTGTAAATGTAAAGTGAAAGAAATTAAATTATGAATTATGCATAGTATTACTTAAATATATAATTAATATTATTTTGAAAATTATAAAATGTGGATTATTTTGGAATAATATATTCTAGATAAATTATTTGGGGACTGGGAAGTACTAGCTAATGGTATTATTGCCTAAATATCATAGATAGACCTAAGGAATATATTATATCTTAAGGTATGTCTAAGATACATTTGGACCAAATAGATGACCTCAAAAAATATCAACTTTATAACATCATTTCACATTTCTCATTCTGGCCAATAAGATTTGAGGTTATAATGAGAGAAAATGAAATAATCAAAATGCTTTTATTATCCTTTTTTTTTAACAAGCTTTGATTTGATTATCCATTTGACATTTGCATGAACCGTCATATTTTACTTTTTATATTTTATTTTTTCATTATAAAATTGATATGACAGTTCAGAGGAATATAATCTTTTAAATTAATCGATTGATAGCTAAGTCTTCCTTTGCACTCAAGAATGTACTTGAAACCCTATGAACTAATTCAATTACAAAATTGATTCAAAACAAATTCAATTACAAAATTATATAATAGCTAATAGTTATCGACATTAACAATTAATATAATATAGGAGACAAATTTTGAATCATGGGAGGTTTAATAAGTACACAAAGCAATTAATTAGAAGATAATTAAGAATAATTAAGATAAAATATTGGAAGAAAGCAGATTTTATTATGGGGACATATTAATATGATTGCCAAAGCATGATGTCAAACTAAGGTTTTTGAATGAATTCCCATTGACAAAATTTGTCAAGAATTTTTTAGTTATCACACAGTCAAACAAATTATATGTATTGCTATAAAAAGATAGGATATATTTATAGAATGTAAATTAATGTAAATATAATTTTAGAAAAGACAGAGTTTAAATTTCCTCGTAGAAAATTGTAAGATTATTGTTAGTACTACTTTAATTAATAAAATATCTCTCCTCTCTAATTTAAAAAGAAAGACTTTTGTTTAGTGTTTAATGATTAATGTAAATTAATGTATAAAATAAAATCTATTTATTAAGATCCCATTTTTTATAACTTATTTTGTTAAGCAAATCATATTTTTTTAAAAATAATTGCTTTTGAAAGTCTTCATATATTTGTTACAGCTTTTTGAAAAAAATAATAATTTAAAAATCTAAAAATTGCTTCAAGCTTTAGTAACTTCTCAAAAAAATTATTTTTTATAATTTATTTTTTATTAAAAAAAAAAAGCAATTTTATCACGATAGACAAACACAAAACAGTTTATACTTTTATTTAAAGTTTCTAAATAATATCTTATAAATTATTAAATGTCAAAATAATGTTTTTTATAATATGTAACAAACATACCCTAAATGTAAATTAATTTAAAGCAACAATCTTGGGTCAACACACATGTTGAAGATTGGCACACAAAAAAAGTCTTGTTGGGTGGCCTATATTGTTGATCCATTTGTCTTTTCTTTAGTTTGGGCTTCTCTATAGAACATTGCTTGTGAGGTTGAATTCTTTGGTGGGTGTGAGGTACTCAAAACTACATAGAGCACAAGTCCACCAATAAAGTAAGCATTCAAATAGTTATATTAATTTCAAGACATAGGTCTACAAATATGTATCCAGATGAATTATTGATTTCCTAATTAAGAATTGGAATATTGGAGGAAGAATTGTCTATTTTTTTGGTAGGAAATGATCCACAAAGAATCCAAAATTTGTGAGTATAGCAATTAATATTTTTTTTTTTGTAAAAGCAAAAAATTTATTAATAAAACCAAAAAGAACACATGAAATGTTATGGACATCAAAACGATTGAATATGATGAAATTAAAAATAATCAAGCATGTGCCCATGCTACTTGAGCTTAATAACCATTTTATTTTTTATATAATACTTTCTTTTTAGAAATTTTTATATAACACTTGATAACCAATTTATTTTGATTGTTTTGACAAAAATAACTCCAATCTATAAACTAAAAGAATATGTTTGGTCTAACAATATTGACATTTGTTAATAGAACTATACCTCACAGACTATTTAGGATATTATTTAATGTTGTACTACCTTACAATGCTTAAATATACGTGGTACCGAGAATTTATGGATGTGATATTGACATAAGTAATTCCTGTTATTTTTTTTTAACCATTTGATTTTTAAGGAATGAGACCTTAGTAATCTCATATTACTTCACATGAAGAAACTACTTGAAAGAAAATAAAATGATAAAAAATAAAATAAAAAGAGAGAATAAAAAATATAATATCAATGTAAAGTAATTTTATATTAAATCACATATACATTTTTAGATTAGTTATACCACATGGCAACATAGTGATGTTTTTATTGAATATATAATCGTGTAAAAACAAATCAGAAATAATTACACATCTTATCCAAAGACATGGAAAGGAAAAGTAGAGCAATACATTATTTATTAACCTTAATAACAATAACATTTATAATTTTTATGCTTACTCAACAAACAATCAACATAACTCTCAACTCTCAATATTTGTCTAAACATGTTTTCTCTGAGGATACAATGAGCTCAATAAATACAACCCTTTTTATATAATTAATTAGACATAGAAACTTATGATAACCAAGTGAAACTTTTGTTGGAGATGGATATACATTTTATACAGTCTTGATTTTATCCCCAAAAAATATGGATCTTGTGGCCTCTTTGGTAGGATACAACAAAATGAAGCAAACTACTAGTCAAGTGAAAAGCCCAACAATATGCTTGTGCCACCAAATTCTTCTAAACCAAGTTTGTTGTATTTTTTTTTTAAGTAAAAAAAAATTGTTCAAACTTTTACTATTTTTAATAAAAGAGTTATTTTTATAATAATAAAAAAATATAAATAGATTTAAGAATTTATTAAAATTTACTAATAATAGTGAACTCTACCTTTGAACCAAGTGGATAAAGTCTATGTTACTAAAGTTTTTTAATAGCATTTTAACAAGTGGACAAGTGAAGTCCACCTTTAGTCCACCATATCATATAACATCTAATTTTAATAACATTTTAACAACTCGATGTTACTTAAAAGTTTTCGGAATACTTTAGAGTATAAATAGTAATAGTAATAGTTAGTAATATTTAAAAAATATTATTAATTTCTATAATAATTTTAGAGTCATTAGTAACATTGTTATCAATTTCTATAACAATTTTAGAATCATTAGTAACATTTAAAAAGTGTTATCAACTTATATTCTTTTCTAATATTTTAACAAATACTACTAATTTGTACGCATTTAAAAAGTGGATTAGATACAAATTTTGTAGCTAATTCATGTTATTATTGTGTATTAGTTTTTTACATCAGCAGCGAGAATCGAATTCTTTAAAATATAAATTAATTCTTTATCAATTGAATCAATCTTAATTGATTGTCTATTAAAGTTAATCTAACACAATTTTAGTCAAAATATCATGACATTATTATTTTAATAATTGAAAACAACTATCATTTTTCTTTAGTATACAGAGCAATGTGCTTTATACAATTCATGCTATATATATATATATATACTTATGTCGATATAGTGTATGAATTAGACTATCAAACTCAAAATAAGATAAAGAAATAAAGTACCCAAAAATTTACTATTTTTCCAACAAAGTTTTCCTAAAAAATTACTAGTAATGAGAAGATCCACTAGCAGCTAATGAAAACTTAAGAACACTAAAAAAAAGTTCTTAAAATAAATTCTATTTATATTATTCTCAAAGGTACCATCAATTTGATACTCAAGTTTTTTAATTATTTTTAAATTTAAAATATAAATTATCTGATGTTAATCAGACGGTTCAGATGTCTCCGACTATAATATTGAGGATCGTCGACTTCATCAATCACAGTCCTAAGAATTTATCCCATAATTAATGTTTTTTGTAGGACCAATCTTAGATGCTTAAATAATAGATATAATTGGTCCAATTAGTTTTGTGTCAATGTCCATAAAAAAGGACCCGGTTCTGACGTACGAATGCTCTCACTTGGACCAACCAAGTGTTTTCTTTCTTTCTATGGCATAATATATTTAATTTTATTTAATTTTATTTGAACTTCATCAACTTCATGTGATTCAATATTTGTGTGCTCTGTCGATATAGAATGCGACCTTTGCACGCCAGATTAATTAATTTCCTATCGCATAGCAAAATTCATGCCTTTATCATTCATCAATATAAATTTGAATTATCTTTAGTTGACTATATTAGGACAATTTATTTAAGATTCAATGGTTTAATTTATAAATTTAAATTATTTTTAATATTAAATTTGAATTTAAAATAGATTGTTTGACTATTAATTGAACAGTAGAGATGTGTTTGACTGTATTATTGTCAGATACTATTGATTGTTGCTAATCACTTTTGTGAAAATATATGATTTTTATTTAAATATATATTGGTAAGTTTATGTATAAATAAAACGAGATGACTTTTGTTTCTGTCTTAGAAAAGTTTCTTATTTTGAATGTTACTAGAGTGTGAAATTTTGGTTTTGTCGATACTCATTAGTTTAGAGAGTTTTATTGTATTTTTTTTATTAAAAAATAAGTTTAGATGAGTTGAATTTCAGATATTCATATAATATATATATATATATATATTAAAATATCTTTACATCAACAGTGAAAGTTGAACTACAATTGTGAGAAGTGGCCGACTTTTTACCAACTAAACTAACTTTCGTTAGTTGGTCTTATAATTTAATAATAATTGTAAAACTAATGAGTAAATTATCAAAAGTGATTTTGAAATGTCTCTTTATGAAGCCAATTTTAAAGAAATTCTACAATTTGTTGGATATTACAACATGCACAATTTTAATAAGGCAAATATTGTGGAGTGTTTGATTATATGATTAAAAAAATGAGTTTAATTAAAAGTAAATTATATGTTGAGTAGTTTATGTTGGGATACATTCACTTAAAAATGAGTTGAACAATAAGTTTGAATGAAAAATTAATATAATGAAAAATCACGGTTGACCAAAAGATATACATTGAAACTTTTGAAAATCACAATTGGAGAGCACTAAACTCACTGCGGCAACCAAACATACAGTAAAAATCATAATTTCATATCATAATCAATTCTAAAAACAAGACCAATTTGAATAGATATAGCTCAAATATGCCAAAATCACTTTTCATGTGTTGATATATTGCCTAACATGAGTCACAATTGGTCACTTGTTAGTTATAGTATTGATAGGATCCATCCAAAATGAGGTCGCCTATGTGGGGAGGTAACAAGGGTGTTTGTTTCCCTACGATCTTGTGTTAAATTGTCCTTTTTTTAAAGATTGAATGCACTTTTAAGCCATATATTTTCACCAAAAGTTAACTATTAGTCCACTCATTTCTAAAATCGGATTTATGATTCTCAAATTTTTAAATTTTTTGAATTGAGTTGATCTCCCTCCAATTTTAATGAATTGACATGAAAAATAGTGACGTGGCATTGATGGTTATACATCTACTAATCCATGTCACTAAAACATAATGAGTCAAATACTCTTAGATGAGTCATTGATTACTTATTTGCACTCTACACTTCAAGAGAAACCTTCCACTTCAATTTCTTAGTTGGGCACCTGTTCAATTTATAATTGCAGTTGTTACAACTTCACCCCAAAATCTATGAGGCATATTATTTTGTTTCAACAAGCTTCTAGTCATGTCAAGCAAAGACATATTTCTCCTTTCAACCAAGCCATTACAATGAGGTGTATAAGGTGGTGTGACCTCATGCATAATCCGTTGTCTTTCAAATAAACCTTCAAATTCTCTTGAAGTGTATTCTCCACCTCCATATCTTCTAAGCACCTTGATCATCTTTTCACTTTGTCTTTCCACCAAGGTCTTAAACCTTTTGAAAACATCAAGCGTCTCACTTTTATATTTTATCAAATACAATAAAAGCCTTCTAGTGTATTTGTATACAAAAGTAATGAAGTATTTATTCCCTACACAGAATGGCTCAATTACTATTTGAATTACAACATAGTAGAACAAAACGTTCATGTAAAACCAAATAGTTCACCGCATTAATTATACATAGGCAACATAAAATATTGGATATGTGATACCCGACATCGAAACTTATGATATATTAATTTAGGACACTTTTAATATGATTGTTCATATCAAGATAAGAGATTTGACTCTTCTAAAGTGAGTAGTTATTAAAATGAGTAAATTAATTGTTGAAATTATAACTATTCATAATTGGTTACCCATGTGCATTTAATATCAATAATTAATTTATTAATTAATAGTTGATATTACTCACTTTATTATTTGAAGTGAATTATTCACTTTAAATGAGTTTAATCTCAAAATAAGTGTAATCACATCTTAAAGTAACTTTCATGTGTTTCTTTGAGTTTAAGTGTCAAAAAAAGAAAATGGTTCCTATGAGTTTCAGTTACTTGTATTATTTACTGACTTTTTTGTTTACGGTCCTATTTTTATTTTATTTTATAATTAAAAAAATTAGACAACAATTTTTTTGTCGTGAGGAAAAAATTATATCAAGAACGACATGTAACATGTGTAACTAGATGTTAGTACTTTTTATTATAAAAATATTTAAAGTGAAAAGATGGTTATATTAAAATTTATTGAACAATTACCAACAAATTTACAATAATAATTTATTTTTTTAACAACAATGGTAGGTGTGAGTATCTTTTACAATACTTAATTTTGAATGAGACATATGATTTATAGTTATATTATTACATGCTCATGGACATTACATTGTCCATCCAATGATTTATAATTATTTAATTAAATTTGCCTCCTCGAGATGTCTATTAACAATAATACAAATAAAAAATTGTTATAATACTTTTGCAACGTTATCTCGCAATTTCTTAAGAGGGTACTTATTAAGAGTTTAAAAGCAATTTAATTTATCCACTTTATACACGGTGCATTATAACTATTTATGAGGATAATTTTATAATCAGTATTGATAAAAGTTAAACATAAATAATAATACGTTGTGAAAGATTGTGTAAATTTTATTTACACTAATAATAATATAAATTAAATTTATTAAAAAATATAAATTGTCTTGTAAATGATGTATTCAATTTTTTCAAAGCTTCAAAATTGTTTTGGAAGCCATGAATTCAACCTAATACTTCTATTTTTAAATCCCCAAGACCAAATTATACATTCTATTATAATAAAATTATGTATAAGATCAACAAAAAGTTATGTATATTACTTATAAATAGGAGTAGAATATCTCGAGTCAAACAAGTCATGTCTAGTACAAAAAAGATTAAAATTTAAGTCTAATTTAATATATGTCAAGGACGTTATTTTACTTCTAATATGACCTATTAACTTATTAAAAAGTTTAATTTGTGCTAAGTAAGGTTTTTTTTAAAAATATTTGACTTATGTCTAAAAAGACTAATAAAACTTGTATAACCATAACATCAAGTCGGGCAAGAAAGCTTAGATTAATTTTGGACAGAAAAATTGGTACATGAGTCGACTCTACATGGAATACAGACTTTTGGACAGACCCATATATTTTATTTCTAATTAAAATTAT
>JBBPBP010009780.1:32101112-32113504 GCA_037974735.1 Cicer chorassanicum
AAAATAAATGATGTGCAAGTTTTATTATTTTTTGGGTAGAAGACTAATTATTAATTTATGGTTTTAATGTTCTTGTTTTTTTTTTTTTGGAAAAGCTAATGTTCTTGTTGTTATTGTTACTACAGACATATCCTAATCCTTTGCAAGTCAACCCTGCTTACTCAGTTGTTAAGTGAGATTTTTCTTCTCTTATTTTTGTGATGATTTCAATAATTGAGTTTCTTGATTGATTAAATGAAATTTTCTACTTGCAATTTTCCAGGCAGTATTTTGTGCATGTTGATGACACAGTTCCTCAAAAGGTTGGTATTTTTTTGTTTTTAATGTAGTTTTCAATTGGTTATAGAATTGATTTTAAGTAGCTTTATAATTGTTTTGCCTTTTAAAAAAAAGTAGCTTTTATAATTGTGATTTTGAGTATTGATTCCTCCATTACTTTGGATTTCATTCTCAGAATTAGAGTATGCCACTATGATTTTAACAAAAACTACACTTAAAAAAAATCACGGTGTCACCGTGATTTTGTCGGTCCGATCGTGATTTTAAACATGCATTTATTGATCTCTATAGACCTATAGTGATTTTAAACATGCATTTATTGATCTCTAAAGTCTGAGATGGTACTGCATCTATATTAACAAGTAGGGATACCATTTAATTAAGGGAATTGAAACTGTATTCATAGAGTGAATATTCAAGACAGTGATCCAAAATCTTGTCATGAAGAAGAGGTTTCTGTGAAATTGGTGGAATGTTATTTTTTTCGACTAAGACGCCGTTACATGTCATTTATTTCCATTTTGTTCTTACTTCTGACAGGTTGTTGTTCACAAAGATAGTCCAAGGGGAGTACATTTTCGGCGCGCCGGACCACGTCAGAAGGTATGTTTCCTATCTTGTGTAGATTTATTTGTTCAATTATTAATAATATATTGTTCCTTATATATATATATGCCTTTTGAAATTGGATTTTCAGGTGTATTTTGAATCAGATGAAGTTCAAGCTGCTATTGTTACATGTGGAGGTCTTTGTCCTGGACTCAACACTGTCATAAGGGAATTAGTCTGTGGTTTACACCATATGTATGGCGTGACTCGAGTTCTCGGAATTGAGGTACTTGAATGTTTGCGACATCAATTCACATTGTTCGTTTTTGAACAGAGAAACTTACCCTTGTTATCATAGTTTTTTATTGGTCTTCATTAGCTTAAGAAAATGTTTTGATGTGTAGGGAGGATATAGGGGTTTCTACGCTCGCAATACAATCACTTTAACTCCTTCAAGCGTTAATAATATTCATAAACGCGGAGGAACTACCCTTGGTACTTCACGAGGTGGACACGACACCAATAAGATAGTCGACAGTATTCAAGATCGAGGAATCAATCAGGTCGGTATTTCTTTCTATTTACCGATATATATATATTTTGTGTATGTAAGTCAGATTAATATCCTTCTGTATTTCAGGTTTATATAATTGGAGGAGATGGAACTCAGAGAGGTGCATCTGCAATTTTCGAGGTATCAATAATTTAAATGAGACTATTGAACTTTTTGGTTTATGGTTTAACGAATGTGCATGAACATTTTACTATAGTCGTGTTAATTTTTAAGATATGTGAGACTAATTAATTGCATTGAAGTTGCGATTTATTAATAGTTCAACTTGATTATCGATACAGGAAGTCAGAAGGCGTGGTCTCAAATGCTCGGTTGTAGGAATTCCGAAAACCATCGATAACGACATCCCGGTAAATCTTTTTTCTTCAACATTGCGATTTCACACTTCATATAATTTGAATCCATTTATTACTATCGATTAACATCACTAATCGGTAAAATTTGTTCTATCGTATCTTTCTTGCTTAATAGATTATCGATAAGTCCTTTGGCTTTGACACTGCTGTCGAGGAGGCTCAACGTGCTATAAATGCAGCACATGTTGAAGCTGAAAGCGTTGAAAATGGTATAGGTGTCGTCAAGCTGATGGGTCGATACAGTGGTATGTTTTCTAGATTTTTTTTATAATTCCTTCACTAATCAGTTTAATTGTTCATTATGTAATTAACTTCAATGGCCTTAATGATAACAAAAAAGTTTATAACTTGGTTTTATTAGATTTCATAAAATTCTGTAATATGCTGTTTTAAGAGTCAATTTATTGATAAGATTTAATTTATATACACTGTTAGCACATCACAACCGTCAGATTATTAAAAATGTTTGACTTTTATCATAACTAATTATAAAGTCACACACATTATTGGTTGTGATGTTCTTACAGTGTAAAAAAGTGTATGGAAATTAAATTCTTATTGATATTGGTAGCAAATGAATTATGAAACACCACGTCATATATGCTGTAATGCAATGTGCAGGATTTATTGCAATGTATGCTACTCTTGCTAGTAGAGATGTGGATTGTTGCTTGATTCCAGAGTCACCCTTTTATCTAGAAGGTCCTGGTGGACTTTATGAATATATAGAGAAAAGACTCAAGGAAAACGGCCACATGGTTATCGTGATTGCTGAAGGAGCAGGACAGGAGCTTCTTTCCGAGAGCTGCGACAAACAGGATGCTTCTGGAAACAAGCTTCTTCAAGATGTTGGACTGTGGATATCCCAAAGTATTAAGGTTTGGTTGTTATTTGTTCTATTGGCATTACATACTTTGTGATCTTGGTGTGATCTTTCACCGCGTCATCGTCTTGTTTCTTTTTCTGATGTGAATTTAACTCGTTTACTTCCTTACATCGATGCTCGATTCTTTTTCTCTATATGACAAATGTTTATGAAGGTATTTTCTACCGTTTACTTTAATTAAGCATTTCGATCTTCCAGGATCATTTTGCCAAAGAGAAGACACTGGCCATAACTCTCAAATATATAGGTTAGTAAAAATTTATAAACTTCATAAAATTTGTATGTGTACGCACATGCGTGCATCGCTGCTCGAAGAAGCAATCAATGACTGAAAGTAAATTACATTCTCTTTTCCGCATTACAGATCCAACCTATATGATCCGAGCTGTTCCGAGTAATGCTTCTGACAATGTGTACTGCACACTTCTTGCTCAAAGTGCTGTTCATGGAGCAATGGCGGGTTACACTGGCTATACAAGTGGACTTGTTAATGGAAGACAAACTTATATACCCTTCTATGTGAGTTCATTGACCATCATATTTGTTTGTTTTCACGATGGTATTTTTATTTATTTATATATGATATAGATTATATCATGTCATGATGATGTGTGTAGTATCAAACACATGACAACATAGAAATAACATTATCCTGTTTATCATGTGCATATCAAACACATCATATGATAATATTTATCCAATTTTATATCATATCGTGTATTTGTTCTGTACTATCCTGTGCACCAAGCGAACTCTAAGATGTTATAGCTTTATTATCACATTTTTGGTAACTTACATACTTTTCCATGTTTTGTTGCATTGTTATGCAGAGAATCACAGAGAGACAGAATAATGTTGTGATAACTGATAGAATGTGGGCTAGGCTGTTATCTTCAACAAATCAACCTAGCTTTATGAACACCAAGGATGCCAATGAAGATAAAGAAGAAGAAAACTCATTGGACCAGTTAGCAGATGGACATTGTTCCGAAGACACTTCGGTCGATGAAATCAGTAACATTTTCCCCGCGATTACTTGCTGATTCTTATTTTCTTCACGCTATCATTTATCGAGCGTTATAAGCAGTATATATTATAGAGTTATCATTTTTGCACTTCCATGTCCATAAGAGATGGCTGAGGAAAACTCAGCATGACATGATCAATATATTAGTTTTAGTTAATTATGTTTCATTTTCTGCTTGTATGCTCAATAATTTGAATGGACTCTGCTATGTCCAGAAATGAACTTTGTTAGTTTGAATATATTTTCCATGTTTTGTTTCTGAAAATCATGTGGACAACGTTTGAAAACAATTGATTCTATAGTTTTTGAAAATTACAGTAGTTCACTGGAATTTCGTCGATCTTACTTTGAAACTAAACATGCACGAGCTTGCCTACTAAAATATATTTCATATTTAAATAAAATTCATCCGAATAATAAATTGTTGTCTAAGTAAAAGAAGAATATTAAATCAACCATCATTATGTTAATTGTCTAGGAACAACCAATGTTGTCCTAAAAACATTCTTATTTGAATGATGTTGTATGTTTATTTATGGGATTAAATAGAGATGCCAAAATGACTCGATAACAATTTGATTGATGTCTTCAACCATGCTTCATTTAACGACAAGGCAACAGCTATTTTCCCTAAACATTCACAGAAAAAAAAATGACTCAATTTTAATTTTAATTGACTCAATTTGGACAACTTCTCAATGTTGGATCCTAAATAGTGAATAACAAAATAAATTTCAAAATTCACCTGTTATTTTGAAGAACACTTTTCTCCTTGTTTTCTTTCTTTATAAAGGTACTATGAACAAAGAAAAATAATTGTCGCGGTTTTTTAACTTAATTTTAAGTAACAATTCAGTTATTTATCTTTTTTTTTTCGATTTGGTCTTTTATTTAATTTTAAACAATGATTTGATTTTTTATCTCTTAAAATGTTAACAATGTTTTCCTTTATAGAAACTCAGAAAAGTCTTCAAACAAAATCTATTAAATTCATTACCAATATCAAGAAAAATCATATATTCATCAAATTCACAACTCAAATATTCAAATAAACTCATTTTTTTTACCAGATCTCAATCTTTTCTTTTTGTCCGAATAAATATCTTAATCTTATTAAATGGATTATACATCTATTAAAGGTTTTTTTAACTAGTGCAATTCACAGTTCTATACATGAAATAGTTTTAATTAAGTTAGCATTAATTTTATTTTTTTAAAAAGAAATGCATTTATGTTTTATTTAAATTACAAATTTTATTTAATTTTTTATTTTTATATTACTATAAATGTTAGAATGACACATCATGTGTTTTTTTTTTTACAAAACACATCATGTGCTGTTGTAGATTAGTTGAGAATTTTATTTTATTTTATAAGAGATGGTAAATTTCACTATAATTAATTCACACTGTGAGGTTCTGGGTTTGAACCCGGAACCAAACGTCTATCCTAATAATATCGGCATAATTAATTCACACAAATGTAAGATCTTATCGACATTTTTCAGTTGAATTAAAGGTTAAAGACAGATAGTGGAGAATTATTCAGTAATTAATTGAGTCATTCATGTAAAACTGATTGTAATTGTATATAGTATGGATAGATATAGATAAGTTCAACAGTACACCTGAAAAGAGAGAATTTTATATAGAAAAAATTATTTATAGAAAATAAAAATTAAAAATAGAAAAGTTATATTTATAAAAAATGATTAGTAGGAAAATATAATTAAAAAAAAGAGAATTTTAATTAAAAAAACTGATTTTCAATTGACTATTGATAACTTTATAACTACAATGTATCTTTTATTTTTATAGAAGAAAATTCAATGAATCACACATCTCATGAATTAGTCAAAGTATCTACTTTAATTAGAGATGCTATAAGATGCTAGCAATTTGACTATCATCAATATTAATGATTACCTTGAAGTTTATGAAATAATTTTACCTAAAATAAAATTTATATATTTTGAGTAAAAATGTTAAAATTAAGTAAATATTTGTTTTTAAAATATTTTTTACTTTAATAATTTAATATCAAATTTAAGTGTTGGTAAATTTATGCATGTTGTATTTATATATATACTCATGATATATAGAGCAAAATATATTAAAAAAAAAATCATCTCACATAATAATTAAGAAACAAGTCAAACAACATTCCACTATTTCCTTTGATTTCTTCAATGGCCTCACCAAAGTTGATTTCAGTTATGTTAATGTTTATGACAACCATGATTTTGATTAATGTAATGATTGTAGGAGCAGAACAAACATGGTGTGTGGCTAAGAAAGTTGATGATACTCAAGCATTAATTAATGCTTTAAGTTATGCATGTGGAGCTGGAGCTAATTGTGAGCCTATTCAACCCAGTAGACTTTGTTATAATCCAAACACCGTCCAAGCTCATGCTTCATATGCTTTTAATAGTTACTATCAAATCAAAAAGCAAGTTGATGGGTCTTGTGATTTTGGAGGCTTGGCCGTCATTGTTGAAATTGATCCAAGTATGAATATTAATACCCTTTTAATTAATTTTTTACTAAATTTATATTTTATGATTGAATGTCATTATAAAACTAATTTATATTGATGTTGTATGTTCGATTTTCACATTTTTTATTTCCGTAGTTTTTTTTATTGATTTAATCCCTTCAAAATTTAAAGGAGTTATTTTAAATCCGCTTAGATGAGGTAACTTTTTATTTTGGTTCCAACAAAATCACTTTATTTGACTCTCGTACATCTAAGATTTAAAAACACTTATTTTCTATTATTAATATTCATTTTATGATATTACTAAATCTAACTTATTTTGAGTACAAGAAAACATTTTTCAAATGGTGTGTAATGGTATGAACAAAAATAGTATAAAAATCAAATCAAATTTTTTTCAAACACTAAATCAAAATTATGACCTCATTCCATAGGGACAAAAAAACTTATTTTATCTTAAGTTTTTTAATTCAATTTTGATGTTTCTTACGTTTAATGTGCTTTTTTTTACTTTAATTGTTTGGTGAAAATTTAACTTTTTTTCCTTCTGTATAGGTTTTGACAAGTGCGTATATCCATCTTCTTAAAGGTATGACCTTAATTGTCTTAAAGATTTGATTTTATATTTTTTATTTTAGTGTCCAACATTTTATATACGTTACTAATTGGTAATGTTATTTGATTTTTGTTTCATGTTTAATTAGTATTACTGGAGGAGCATGAACGAAAATATCAATTGATTATTCAACAACATACAATACCCCCACCGAACAACAATAAAAAAATGTTATGAATCATATGGCTCTTCACTTTCTCTATCAATGTATAAGTTTTTTTTTTTTTTTTATAAGCAAAATGTAATAGAGGAGTACAAAGATTCTTCAAGCCTTATAAAAAATATGATGTATTAATTCTAAATTTTTTAAATAAATATTGATATTAATTCGAGATGACTGACTATGAGTTGTTATTGTCTTATAAGAATAACTAGTGTGTAGCCCGTGCCAAGCACATGACAAATTATTCGATAAAACGATGTAGTTTATATTCACATTTATATCTTATATAAATCATAAATAAATAAAATATTGTATAATAAAAAATAAACAAAACATACAGTACCATATATAATTAAAAAGAAAACAAAAATTGTGCTCAAATTATAATTTAAAATAGATATCATAAATAAAGTTATGTTGTTTGTTATAGTTGATTACACATTACAAAAAAATTCGCGATAAACTACATTAACAGTCTCGTCACATATTTGATCATCGTCATTTAAAATAAGCAACTTCAGATCTTTTTTGAATGTGACTCTAGATACACCCACATATAATTGTCCATGTGTGAAAACTGTTTTAGGAAGATATATGCCAACATTATATAAGAGCGCGAAATGGATCAACTGTGTCATATATAAGTAAATCATTTGGAATTTTGACACGTTTCTCGCCATTCTCGTCGGCAGAATCGTCTGCATCCCTTATTGAAAGAATCCAATTAGCAAAGTTCTTAATATCACGTTCATCGGGTATGGCTGAAGAACTTTGCTGCTTATTGGTTGTCAACCTCAACAATTTACAATACTTCCATAAGATCGAAGCGTTGATAGAAGTAGCAAGTATGTCTAGTCTCAAACCTCTTCAAACTATAGGCAATAATTGTCTAAAATCACCACCTAATACAACCGGAATTCCACCAAATGGTTTGTGTTTGTTGTCTACCCCATCAAACGACATTATGTCGTACATTGATTTGTCAAATGCCTCAAAGCAGTATATATACATCATTGGTGCTTCATCTCATATAATCAATTTGGTTTGTCTAAATAATTTAGTCTTCAAAGTAATATCAATGCCTTTTCAAACCAACTATTATATATATATATATATATATATATATATATATATATATATATATATATATATATATATATTTGTGTGTCTCTTCATGTTCGAGTATCTCTTATATCTCTCCAAGTCCAAATACTCTCTGAACCTTTTCAGGCTAAGTATTCTATTTTCTGACTCTCTAGACTTCAATTATTCACTAAGCCTCTTCACTCTTCAAGCTCAATAATCTTTACTATGCCTCTCTAAGCCTCTTCGCTCTTCAAGCTCAGTAATCTTTACTATGGCTCTTCATGCCATAAGTATTCTTCAAGAATCTCTAATGACTTAACCAACATAAGCCTTTTGAGAAACACAATTCGACACTATTGAACATTTTACGACTGGAATTTGTGTCTACCACACAAATAATTAATAACTCTCTAAGAGAGATGATATGCAAATACAATTCAAATACACATAAAAAGTATATACATTTTTCTTCTTGGGTGATTTACAAAAGAAATTTAATATAAATACTCAATAGTATTCAATAGTTTACAAAGAGCACTCAAAATAACTAATCCAAACACTTTATTTCTCCCTCCAACTATAGCTTCAAACAAGCACTACACATGAATATTGTAACATTGATAGAACAAAGGTGATTCTGATTAAAATAATGATTTATATTTTTATTTTTGAATTTTACAAATATCAATATGAATTGATCAATTTAATTTAAACAGCAGCAGGACAACCACCTTTTCTTGGGTCACTTACTGCTATTAGAGTGCCATGCTTTACATATGAATTAGTGTCTTCACCAATTTTCCTATTAATGTTAATAGATGTTTTAGGAGTATGAACAATAAGCTGAGTAATAGCTAGTGCTTGAGATGCATTCAATTGATGACCTCTCTCTTTTAGAAAATGTCTACTTTCTTCTGAAAGTTCAATGTGATCACCATCAAGAGTAGTCAAGTTCTCATAGCAAACACAATCTGGTATTAGCTACATGAGATAAAGATAAAAATTAGATAGTAGTTAAGAGCATAATACATAAATAAATTATTTAATGTTTAATTATGATTTTAGTCCATGCAATTATAGAACTTTTCGGTTTTAGTTTCTGTAAGTTTTTTTGTTGGATTCAGTTCCTGCAAATTCAAAAGATGTTGCTTTTAGTCTCTGGCGTCAGCTTTTGGGCCACGTGGCATAATTTTATTGGAGCACATATGATGTCAACAACGGAAAACAACCGATTTTGAATTTTCAAGAGATTGAATCCAAATAAAAAAACTTACAAGGACTAAAACCAAAAAACACTATAATTGTCGATACTAAAATCATATTTAACTATTATTCAAATACTGAGTTAAAACCTTGGTATAGACCCTTGGTTTCAGAACTGCATCTAAAGGTTTCATTCCTAAGATGAAATGATTAAGAAAGACTTGAGTCACTGCTGAAATAATGTTCATTCCACCACTTCCTCCAATTACCCCAACCAATTGGTCATCCTACAAAAGCATAGCAAAAAAAGTTTCATGTGTATGAATTCGGAGATAGATAATCTTGTATTGAAATTTTACACACTTTATCATGTGAAACTTTTGTTTCCAAATCTAAATATGATATCGAGTAAAGATATTTTTTGTCAGATTTGACAATCTTCTCTAAACTGAGCGATTCGCTTTAGTATTACTAGTAGCTTACTTAAAATGAATTTTGAATGGAAAAAATTCACAATAAGCATGTTTTAAGAAATACCTTTGTGATGATAATAGGCGTCATGGAAGACAATGGTCTTTTGTTTGGTTCAATAAAATTAGTTGGTGCTGGAGGTAACTTTTCAGGAGATATATCAGTAGGTATGGAAAAGTCATCCATTTCATCATTGATCACAATACCGGTTGAAGTCGAACGAATCCCCGCGCCAAAATGTCGGTTTACACTTGTTGTCAGCGATACAGCATTTCTATCAGCGTCTACAACACACAAATGGCTTGTTCCATGATCTCTAACTTGGCTCCACCTGCAATATGCCATGCATATGATATACCCTTTATATTACCAACTTAGTTAGTTTGCAACATATCAAGCAAAAGGCAAAGTTTTTAATTCACATTCAAATTACTACAAACAATGGATCACACCTGTTCATATAGTACTCTGGAGGAAAAGTAGTGTTATCGAGTATTTTGCGTTGAATAGTTTGCGCAAAAGACGGCGAAAGCATTTTGGATACAGTTCCACTAATGTTTTCAAAGTCAGGGTCCCCCAAGTCCATTCGAACGGCAAACATATGTTTCAAAGCTTCTACTAGTCTATGTATACCCAAATTTCCCTTTGCAGCATCAGGATTTCCATAACTGTCCAAGATGTTTAGGACCTGTTCATATACTAACTATTAGAGTTTACATGCATACAATTGTAGTAGATTTTTGCATTGATATTACTAATTCAGAAAATTGGTAAATTTATTGAAAACTGATATTATTTTACATGTTTCTGTCATAGTATTGATTACAGGTTGTAGAAAAAGGTGTAACATAATTAGAGATACGTTGGTAAAGAAATAATTAATAGAATAAAGTAAAGAAGATATATGAATCTACAAACCAGAGAAAGAGCAAGTGTTCCACTTGAAGGAGGTGGCATTCCATATATGGTGTATCCCATCACATTCACAATCATTGCATCAGTAATTTCCACTTTGTAATTTCTCAAATCCTCCATTGTTAAAATACCACCAGCTTCTCTTACATCATTTACTAACTTCTCACCAATGGTTCCATTATAGAAAGCTTGTGGCCCTTCCTCTGCCACTACCTCTAAGCTTTGTCCAAGTTCTACATTACTACATATCTCACCTTCTTTTAACAAAATTCCATTAGGTGCATATATAGTTTTTAGCCCTAGATCATTCATTATCTTGCTTTCCTCTTTAGCTAGGTATTCGCCGAGAGTAGGAGACACTACGAAACCATTTTTCGCAAGTTCTATAGCCGGTTGGAATAAGGTTTTCCATGGCAATCTTCCATACTTCAACCAAGCTGCATGAAGGCCAGCTAATTCACCAGGAACTCCCATTGACAAGGCTCCTAAGGACTTAGCTTCAAGATTGGTCTGATACATATTCTGCTTTGACAGTCAAACATTTACACAAATGTAAGTTGCTTTCGGAAGTTGCTTTGGTGCAATTATTTCAGCGATTTAAATAATGAGTTTCAACCACTTCAATGGTTTAGCAGAAAGAGATAATCTCAAACCTGTGAAGCAGCTAAAGGAGCAGTTTCTCTCATGTCAAAAGCTTGAGCTTTGAAACTAGAAGAAGATTTCACAACCATAAAAGAGCCACCTCCTATGCCACTTGAAGCCTGAAAAACAACACCAACGCATAACGCAGCGGCCACTGCAGCATCAACAGCATGTCCACCAAGCCTAAGCATTGAAACACCAACTGCCGAACACCGAGCATCGTCAGCTGCAACAACTCCAACTTCTGATTCAATAACATCTCCCTCATTGGCCCCTTTCAATATCTCAAAACTTATGTTGCCTCTTATTGCTAGTCCAACAACTGGAAAAGAAATTGCACTTAGCATCGAATACGGTACATTAATATGATAAACAAATTTCATTAATGTGAAGCAAATGTATTGGCACACAAGTTACAGCAACCTAAGACATTAACTAGAGTGTCCAATTCCAATTACAATTAACAACCAACCATGATTTAGTCTTACAATGAATATACTACTACATCCTTAAGACTCACCTCAAGGCCAAATCACATAACTTTACAAAATGCCCTTTTTACCAAAGATTTTTTTTTTTATTTTTATTTCTACTGAAATCACTTGAGATATCTCAAAAGCTAAAACAAACAGCTACGAAAATAATGAGAAAATGCTCTAATTCCAGTTAATTTTTCCTCTTCAAATTCATCAAAGTGGTTTTCTGAATTCATTTTCTTATTACCTATGAAGCACAGATACTAACACAGACACCAGACACAACTCTGACACTGACACGTCGACATCAGTAATAATTTGACAAAATGAATTAATCGAAGTGTAATCTACACCACAATAGAATCAATCATCTAAAAATTCATACATATAAATCACTTATCCCCAGCATGATAATGATGAATCATGAATAAACACAAATGGAATGAGAAAAATAAAAGTAATTGGAATAAAAAGAGAACTAACTGGTGATGAGAGCGAGAAAGAAGAGAAGGAAACAGAGAAAAAGTTTCCGGTTGAATTTATTGGGAAGAACATGATGCGGTCCCAACAAAGGAGAATCCATTAACATGTACGATGATGTTATTGTCTGATGAACAAATTATTATTGTTGTGTTGACTTTTTTTTTTTT
>JBBPBP010009780.1:32120937-32135591 GCA_037974735.1 Cicer chorassanicum
TTTTTGGGTACAAGAGTAAATTAATTCAACAAATTTACAATTTTTTCCATAATTTAGTTTGAAGTTTATTTTTAAAGATGTGTCTATTTACTAATGTGACATTGTTGATTTAAATCAAAAAAAAGAATAGATTTATAATTGATGAATGAAATTAATGAAAAAAAGTTATTGTACGTTGGTCTATTTTTTGTCCAAATAAACAACATCTTTCATTAAATATAATTGTTCATCGTTTTATTTTAAAATAAATATTTTTAAATGAATCATTTATTATAAAAACAAAATAAATAAAATTTAAATTACTGAATCTTTGAAGAAAAAAAATTCTAAAGACTGAGGCAAGCTTTATCCTCCACGTTAATTTGCACCAACCTAATCCATTGTGCTTCCTTTAGGTGTGACAGCTCAATCATTATTCAACTAAAAAGGATTCACATAAGCACATGAACAAAGCAGTTGGAGTGCCACCAAAGTGTAATGAAAGAATATATAAACAAAGATGAGATGATATTCTTTACCTATAATGAGTGCAAGTTTTTTTTCTCTTTGAAGATTTTTATACTTCAATTTGACTCCATATTAAACTTAATTTGGTGATTCATAGGTCTTGTATAAGTCGATATCAAAGATTTAATTTTAAATAAATATCGACATTGTAACTAAATTTTACAAAAAAAAGTCCCAATGATTCAAGTATTGTATGCTTACTACTTTTTATTCGAGTACAATTTGGCATTTCATGTTTATGAATTTATAAATAAAAGTATAAAACAAAACACTCCTTTAAATTTGGAAAGCTACATTTAATATATATATATAGGAGGTTGCTTGACTAATTTTTGTGTTACTTTTTCATTGTGATATATAAAAGTTGTAGATTTGTATGTCAAAAAGAGTCGTAGATTTGGATTAATTAATTCAAGTTGAATTGAGTGGATCCATATATAAAAAAGTGAAATCTCCTTGTACCCTATATCCTATATATGGCTTAAAAATAATCAAATTTATAGCCACTTAGAGCAAACAATATAAATTTGAATATAATTGTTCACAAAAAATTTATATAAAATGACTAAATTTTTGTATAGTTCATGCAACATAAAATAAAATTGGATTGTGTGATTTAGTTGGAATCAGATTCTTTGTCAATATAATCCGTTAAATATAGTTGAATTTAAAAATATTGATATTGTTATATTAGATCGAACTTAAAATTTTATTATTATATACAAATTTTTTATTTTTTATATATAAAGTAGTTACTTTAATTAAGGACTTTCCGTGCATTCTTGTTAAATTAGAATGACCAACCCATGTAAGAAATAATTGATGTTGTGGGAACAACATGCAGTAGCAATTCCCATAGATATCAACCAAAACATCACTGTGATTAATGACATTTTGATGATCTACCTAAATTTTTTGCTCAAATGATTGTGATGTGCTTTGTCAATATAACATTCTAAGTATCTATGCAAGGTTATGTTATGTGGTCCATGGACACAATTAAAACAAAATATTGTTCCAAATTTTATACTCCCTTGCTTCCAAATTTTACACTCCCTTGCTCCCATAATAACTAATTTTTTTTTTACAAAATTATTTCTCCAAAATTTGTCGGTAAATTAGATTTTTCTAGTAGTGTAATAAATAGTAATTTTATTAAATTAATTTTTTAGTTATTTCAAAAAAAATTCCCCCTCAATTTCTTTTTGAATATGGGATCTCGCCGTCGTATATATGAATTTCAAGTGGGGTTTGTGTGTATGAGTTTAAAAAAAAAATAGCACTCTCTTCAAAATTTATTTTACAATAATAAATACCACACTTCTAATATTACTATATTGTGTTCATTTATCTACATAAACACAATACAATATCTAAGAAGCTTCTCAAAAAAAATTTAACTAAGACCAGAGACTTGTACATAGTAAGAGGTGAAAGAAGAATTACAAAATCAAGAGAAACCCAATTAAAATTTAAATAAACAAATACAAATACAAATACATAGGTTAATAAACTAAATAAATGAAAAATGTAAACATGCATGATTTGATATCTCAACTGCATGAAGGGCATCTTTTTTTGACTCATAGAGCCCTGATTTAGAAGCTACTATTATTGTGGTATAAATGTTCAAGAAAAATGAAAAATCAAGGAGTTTTGAAGAAAGATGACGAGTTATTCAATAATGTGGTGAGTCAATGTATTCTTTCATTAATTTATATTTAATCCAATAACACAAAATTACATATTTTAATATCAATTGATTATTTATTTTAAAAGATAAACAAAAAAATTTAATAAATATTTATTCCAAGACTTAAAGAACTTTTATATATAAAGATACAAAGTTTAAAATATAGAATTTAGAATGATACAAATAATATTAATCAGAAGGTAAAATAAAAAAATAGAATTAATTTTAGATTGAAATTAAAAAAATTCTTAAAAAATAAAAATAAATCATTCATTTTAACTTTTTTACAAATAAGTCATCTACTATATCTAATAAAGAAATTAATAACTTCACTGCCATATTTTCAACTCTCGTGAGAGCATTTTGTCAAAATAAAAAAGACTCGTTCTATGATACATCGTTATCTATTTTTATTTAAAAATCTGATTCACAAGACAAAAGCGTCTTAGTATTTTAGAGTTTTATCGAGGATAAGTAAAATCAAATTAAGAATACTACGTTTAAAATTCAAATTCAGATTCTTCTAAACGATTCGACCATAACTAACTTGAAGCCAATATCATAGTTACTTTACTTTGATACTTTTGAAGTCTTCTGGTTATCAAGAAAAATTAACATACTTAACAACAATTAACTCCAATTATTTAGTAAAAAACACAATAAACTCCAACTAGGACTTACTATTAGTTTTAGCAATAAAACCACACTTTGCACATTGGTTTAATTTCAATAATTATAAATTAGTATAACAAGTGTCTTAAGGGTAGTTTATAAGCCACAAAGAAAAATAAAAACAAATTTTAAATAAAAAATACCACTTTTATAATCTCAAAGTATAAATTATTCAATTCTTAATATTTTTTATTTATTTAAATTCTTAATAAGTATTTTAAGGATACTTATTAACATTTTCTATTATTAAAATTGCAACTCTTCGCTTCGCTTCGCTATACACCACGGGCTTCTTACTTTTCCCCTCTCGAGTTTTCTGTTCCTCTTAATTTTTAATTTTACTTTTGGTGGCTAGTGAATAAAAGTATGGCAATTCTACTATTTAACATACTTAATATTTTTATGAATTTAATTTAGAGAAATCTCAACAAGGGCTCTAGGAGTATTTAAGGACACTTATCAAACATCTAAAAATATAAATATTACATTGAAAAGTATATTAAAAATTATATATTTAATATTTAAAAGCTCAAAAAATTTATTTTTATATTTTTAACAAATGTTCTAAAGATATTTCTTAGCATAACTCTTTAATTTATATACATTATTAGTATAAAAGATTTTTACATGGTTAATCAATCATAATCTTTATATCGTTAATAACATTTGACTATTGTCATAACTATTTATAAAGTTATATATATAATAAATCATAATATGTAGATTGTTAAATTTCTTTATATTAATCACGCATGAAAATTAAATTTTATTTTTATACGTTGAATATTTACTCATTTTATTAAGATTTTTTTCTTCTTTTCATTTTTAGTATCTCGCTGAACATAATTTTTAGTCATTTTTTTTTACATTAATCATTCTATCAAAAAATTACACTATTGGTTCTTTTGAAAGTTTTTGTCTTTTTAAGTGTGATATGCTTATCAGCTTATGTGACCCTTCACCTATTATGTAGTAGACCATAAATATTCAATAAAAAGTTTAGGAAAATTTATGTTCTCGCGATAATAATATTTAGACAATTTGGTCCTAGAAAACAATTAAAAACTTAAGATAAGATGCATATCTTCTTCATTTTATATTTTATTTTTCCTCCATTGAATGATCAAAATCAAAAAGCTTATACATATCTAGACTTCAAACACAATGAAAACTTCGATATCACCTTCCAAACATGACACGAGTTGGATGGGAAGTTTTTCAAGTGATATTGGCCTTGACTGCAAATGTTAGATAAAAGCAATTAGTATCACTGCAATTAAGTAGTCGGTGTTTATTAGAGTTGTCAATTTCACAAGCCACTAATTATTGCCTCTAGCTTATACGTTAGAGGGATTAAAAAAATTTATAGTTTAAAAGATAAAAAAAAAAGCCTCCAAAACCAAAAAGGCCATAAAATTTTGTGGGTTTAGTGGGGTCTATGAGCTAATTTTTTTAAAAAACAATCGATATTAGTAACGGCGAGAAAAAAAAATAATTTAATTTTTTGTTAGATATTTTAGAGAAAAGTAAATTTTAAAAATTTTTCAAAAGAAAAATTCAATTAGCAAAACATTAGGTATACAAGCTCCCTCACTTAAGCCCACAAAAAATAATGAGTGTTTTAAAAAATTTATTTCAACAGGGGTCTAATATTAAGGGTTTAGTAGGAGATTTTTGAAATAGAACTTTGAATTTTGAGGTTTTATTGACACCTGTAGTGTTATCCCACAAATTAAGAACTTCAGAACCATTTGTCCCTCTTCTTATAAATAGAGCAAAGGATATAAACAAACCGCATAATATAAATGAATAACATTGAAAACATTGAATTTACCAGAATCATTGTGATTCACCGTGTTTTAAAAAAGGACAAATTATGTAATTTTTTCGTCTTATTGTGATATTATGTTTTATAATGGATAAGATATCGTCACAATAACATTCAAATGTTAATATTTTATTGAGGATGAAAATCGAACTTTGAACCTCCTTATCATTTAACTTTCTAACTTGTTTACTCCCAACCACTAAATTAATTTTACATTCTCTTTTTAATTAGCTAGTTTGTTCTTTCATATTATATATTTTATTAGTTAATTTAATAAAAAAATTGCTAGCAAGTGAAATATCAAGACATAAAAATAAATTACAATTTTTTTTATATAATTCAAGGACTATATTAATCTGCCTCATTCCAAAATTGATGTTTACCTTCTTCTTTTGTTACACATTTTTTATCTTTTATTTAATGATGTGAAGGAGATACAATGTTAGCGTAAATTTACACCGATATTAAATACAAATATTTTATAAAAGATTAGTGATAAGACATAAAAAATTATAGTCTTTTATTAGATGACGATGTTAAATAATTTTATATTACATATGTATGTCTATTAAACTTTTTAGTTAATTTAATGTAAATTTTGTTTTTGATAAATTGAAATATTTGAGAGTCATAAGATAAAATAGATTAGTTGTTTGAGAAAGTTGAAGTTGCAAAGAAGTCATATATTAAACTTGTTCCTATAGCAAAACAATAACATTGACTATTTTAAAAAAGGGTTTTGCTATGAGAAATTGAATATACAATTTTTAACATAACATTTATACATTTGGCACTTTGAAGTGTGCCATTGAAGTATATGTTAACATTTGTCTTTAAAAAAATAAATTTTTCGATAAATCACTTTTATAAATAGTCTATGTCTACAAATTTTAACACCATCAACAATATTCAATACATGATCTACCGGATACTAATATAATACTCTTCAAAACGACCTATATAATCATCACAATTTTAATAAATTTTTTTATATATCTAAAAATAAATAAATTGGAGTTTATTCGTTGATAATCTTCTTTGATTCATGTGGCGTATCGCACGCTTCACCGATTTCCGAAGACTAGTTAGGGGCCGTCAAAAAGAAACAAAAAGTCCAAACACAATACAGGGCAGTCATTGTTCTAAATAACCAACAATGGGAACACGCCACGTGGTAGAAGAATCCACAGTCGACACACATGGCAAGCGATAAACATGCCTGTCACATTAAACCCTCTAACGTGTACGGTGACATTGAAAACTCCTACTCTACTTTAACCGCAGTGGAAAAAAATTGAAAGTTCATTGATTTTATAACCTAACCACAGTTAATTCCAACCTAACCACAGTTAAATAGCAGTTTATATAGCAAGCTGAACCATGCCGGTGTTTCAGTAAACATCAAGATAAAACCAAAAACACCAACAAAAATGATGATACGCGCTAATCCAACGGTCCACGTGCCTCCATGGCCGATAAATGAAGATCCAATGGCTGAGATATATTCATCTTACTACGCTGACGATAGTAATGCCGGCGCCGGAGATTATTCTCCGTACAATCTCCGAGAAGCACTGGCGGCGCTACAGCGTTACCTTCCGTCGAACGAGTTAGACGCCGATTCCGACTCAGAGTTTCCCGGTCGTGAATCGGATTCTCCGGTGGACGCGTACTCATGCGATCATTTCCGCATGTACGAGTTCAAGATAAGAAGATGCGCGCGTGGAAGATCACATGACTGGACGGAGTGTCCGTACGCACATCCCGGCGAGAAAGCACGCCGTCGTGATCCAAGAAAGTTTCATTACTCCGGCACGGCGTGTCCCGATTTTCGAAAAGGAAATTGTAAAAAAGGAGACGCGTGTGAGTACGCTCACGGTGTTTTCGAGTGTTGGCTTCATCCAGCACGTTACCGTACTCAGCCATGCAAAGACGGTACTAGTTGTCGCCGGCGTGTTTGTTTCTTCGCACACACGCCGGAACAGATCCGTCTCAATGTTCAACAGAGTCCACGGAGTATTAACTCGCCGGATTCCTACGACGGTTCTCCGTTAAGACAGTTAGCGTTGCCGTTCATGTCTTCGCCGGTTTCTGTTTCTCCGACGGATTCACCGACGATGTCTCCCAAATCTTTGGGTTCGAGTTCAGTAAACGAGATGGTGGCTTCGTTACGTAATTTACAGCTTGGAAAGATGAAATCGATGCCACCTAATAGAAATAATGTTAAAATCGGGTCACCGGGTTTCGGGTCACCTAGAGGATCCGTTTTTCGACCCGGTTTTTGTAGTCTTCCAAATACACCGACTCAAGTATCAGGTTCGGGTCGGGTTGGTGTTGGTTATTTTGATCTTTGGGATCAGAGTTGTGAGGAAGAGCCTATGATGGAGAGAGTTGAGTCTGGAAGAGATATAAGAGCTAAGATGTTTGAGAAATTGAGTAAAGAGAATTATCTTGGAAATTCGGATTCGGGTTTGGGTCAATCGGGTGGGGTTCCGGATGTTGGGTGGGTTTCTGAGTTGCTAAAATGAAATGAAAGGGGGTCATGTTTATTTTTTATTTTTATTTTTATTTTTAGGTTATGGTGTCTCTGATTGTTGGTTAAACGCGACGTCGTTTTGGGGGTTATTTTGTTGGTTATGTTTCTCTTTGATTTCATTATTCCAGTGTAAATAGTATGCCAGTGAAATCAAAAAAGAGAAGGGTAGTGTAAATATTTTTATTTACAATTAGCAAGGTATTGAGTGATAAAGAGTAGTGTTTGATCTGATCAATCACCTTCTGGGAGATTAAACTAAGCCATCCAGAACTTTTTTTGTATAGTAAGCGGATTATTATTATTATTATTATTATTATTATTATTATTATTATTATTATTATTATTATTATTATTATTATTATTATTATTATTATTATTATTATTATTAGTAGTAGTAGTAGTAGGTGTTTGATGTAACCTAATTTGTTTCTTCTTAGTAATCTAATTTATGTACAAATGTATAACACGCAAGAAGAAACGAGCGGTTAATGTATTAACTATGATATTTATAAGAACTAATTCGGATTATCTTAGTGCCTTGCGTGATTTTGTTTTTTTATGGAGATTATGTGGTTATTATCGTCTGAATTATATAAATTATATAATGTTGTACTCACAAAGCAAAATTTGACTAGAGTATTTAGTCTAAATTTTGAACTGGTCAATTTTTTTTAGCCTATTTTGTTTAAAATCGGTGGTGTATTTAGTGGTATATCTTAATACATACTGGAGATGTGATTTTCTGGAAAGACAAGCTCACGTATTTAGCCAAAGCATATTTGGGTGTTACAAATTAATGTACTGAATCTATGATCAAAGTATTTTAATAAACGGCGGTGGTGCATTTTGACCATATCCATAAACAATTTGGTAAATCAGACGCAGCACGTGTTTGAAAATAGTATAAAGTAAGAAATTGATAAATCGTTTGTTTATTTAATTGTTTGAGTGTGGTCCATTTACCTGTATGTTCTTATCCTCGTGTAACCCATTTTGACACGAAAAATGATGACTTGTTCGGCGTTTTCTTTGAACTTTTGTCGATTTGTGAAAATGTTCGATTGGTGATGTAACAGGATGATCCCACGTAGGGGATTACTTGTTCAGAAATGTATTCACCCCTCATTTTTTATTTTATTTTTTTAGGGTGAGATCTAAATAAGGGCAGTGGATGTAGACTGGATATTATGCTAAATTAAGAAACTTGATCCGTTTAGAGTCTATCTTGTGTCCGATTTTGCACAACTATTTTGTTTTATGGAATTAATTAATTCAAACAAATTACCAAGATCAATTCTTACAGTGTGTCAAATATTATTCATTTCGTCTATCAACGAATAAGATTTTTGTATATATATTAAAAAATACAATAATTAAAATTTATTTTACTAAATTATTTTTTTAATTATTGTTGAATTTTTTATTATTATTAATGTAAAGTATAATAAAATCTGCCAGTTGTATATATAGTAATCATTGAAAGGTAATATAAGAAAAAATAATTAAAGTTGCATTGAAAATTATTAATCACATTCATTTTAAGACGATTTTTTTTTGCGAAAGTGATACTCATTATGAGAGGAATGGAGTATTTGAGATAGAAGTTGCTTAACTTAGATGTGACAACTTACAAGTAATGCTATTGGAGTAAACACCAAATTGGCTTCCGAAAATTGTAGAAGTCAAACATTTATCCCATTGAATTTTGGTTAGTTTGCTTCATTAATAAAGTTGATGTGGACGTTATCTGTTTACGTGACGAGTCTAGCTATTGGCCAATTCATTACCACATAAGATGGACTAATTTGCTCGATTTTAAAAACACGAGGGACTAATTTACCTGATTTTGAAAACAAAATTGAAACTCAATTTATGTTTGAAATGGAAACTGTTATCATTGCATCTATAACTTCTCCATCTATATAATCTTTTTTTTTTCTTCATGATTTCATATCTTCTCCTTCTTTCAAAAACTTTCATTTATATTACATTGGCATTCCTTGTATGATGTTCAAATTGTAGAAAAGAAAATATTCAAGAACCACTTATTCTTTTTTCTCTATGGGTGAAAGCTTGAATCAGGCGATTCTCAAATATTATTGTGAAAGAAAAATTATTGTTAGAGTTGTTGCAACTAAGAATAACTTTGGAAGAAAATTCTTTTCATCCGTTCATGAGTGGTGGTGTAGGTCCCTTGATGGATAGTGGCTTTATAGTAAACTCATTAGGGTATATAATTGGTCATCTAAATCCATATGTTTTAACTTGCAAAAATAGAAATCATTATACACTAACTAATCACTAAAATTGCTCACTTACTAGCAATTTGGTCCCTATTAGTCCATGATGTATCTCCTTGGGAAAGTACCTCTTGGGACAACATTTGATCTTCATGAGTGGGTCCAGATTATGTCAGTGGTATTTCAGTTTGACTTTGTTTTTCTTGAGCCTTAGTTTGGGGGAATAAATTAGAGAAATTGGATAAATCAATGAACAAACTTTAATATAATAGTAGAAAAAAATGAGAGACAAAATTGAAAAACGAAAATGGAGAACAAGTGATATGAAATTATCTTTGGCAAGAGACATCAAAAGAATTATCTTTCAAAGTTCTTCTTAAGTGCAGCAACTCTGACAATAGTTTTTCTTTCACAATGACATTAGAGAATCACCGAGTTCAAACTTTCATCCATGGAAGAATAAGAATAAGTGGTTTGTGATTCTTTTATTTTCTACGATTAGAACATCATGGAAGATGAAGAATAATAGATTATATAAATGAAGATTATTAGAAGAAGATATGAAATCATGGAAGAAGAACAAAGTTGAAATATATAGATGAAGATGTTACCTTTGCAATGATGACAAAGTTTCAGTTTAAAAAAATTGAGTTTCAATTTTGTTTTCAAAATCAGGCAAATGAGCCCCTTGTGTATTCAAAATCGGGCAAATTAACATATATCTTACGTGACAATAAGTTGGCTAACAGTTGAGTTCGTCACATAAGTAGTTAAGGTCCACGTCAACCTCACTAATAGAGCAAACTAACAGAGATATTATATTGTCCGACGTTTTTCAACTTTAGAGTGTTATTTGCCTATTTTCAAAATTTAAGGGGTAAATATCCGACCACTGCAATTTCAAGAACACTTTGTTGATTTACTCAATACTATTGAGATAAATTCATTCAAAAGATATATATTTTTAGATAAATATTTGATTGGACACAATATTTAAACACAAATATTTGGGCACACATATAAATATATAAAAAAAAATTAAAGAAAAAATGATTAAGTGATATGACTAAACAACGATCTTATATTAATTGGATTTGGAAAATCGTCATAAATGAGAGATTCTTTTTGGTTACAATTGTGGAAACTTTGGAAATTAGGGTTTCTAATCTGATCTCTATTCTTTTACATAAAAAAGTGATTTTCAATAAATATATTTTTCTTTATGTTTTTTGGTTATCTCATCAACTAATCTCTATTCTTTGTGTTGTTTTGTTTATTTAAATCGACATATTAACGTCGATTCGATCAGATAAATTCAATCAATGTCTTCAGTGTTGTCAACGTTTCATATCTGAAGACATGAGGTATTCCAGTCACTTTAATTTTATCAAATTTATAAACATTTTTATTTTATTTTATACTATTTACTTGAGTATTATAAGTTTGTTCATTCGTTTATTATTTTTATTCTTAATGAATCTGTATTGTTTTTTATCGATGTATTCTTTTAATACGAATAAAAATATATTATTTGTTAGTAAAAAAAAACTCATAATTGCACAACAAGGCCATAATGGCCTAATTGCTGAATACAAGAACCATGCACTATCTGAAATCTGGCTCCAAGTCCATATAATCGACTCTTGCCTCTATAACTGCGTCTAATAACCTATTTAAAATTTTAAGTTACTTATTCATCATATACAAATATTAAGATTTTGATTACGACACATTATGGACAATGTCTACTAAAGTTTTTATTCAAGAATAGAAGATTGAATAAGGCTGTTCTATTATGTCACTTGTAGATTGTCTTATTCTCGAAGTTACATTAATTACATTTGCTGAGATTAATTAACGGGGTCCAAAGTTGAACAACTCTTACTCTGAATTATTTAAGTGAGATAAATAGCTTAGATTGATTTTGAGTTATTAATGAATTAAAAGCTAGTTTGAACTTTTGAAAAATAAACCAATCAGCTATCGTTATCATGGTTTGTGTCACCATGCCATGAAATAGACTTGGGGAACCTATTTACATAATTACATGTAAATTCCAAAATTGCCAGAAATTTCGGTTTGTGTTAGCAGTCTAAGTTCTAAGGGTCGCACACGTGTAGGGCAATAAAATTATATGTTTTTAAAATTTAATTATATTTTTAATTTTTATTAATTTATGAAATTGATTCATCTATTTAAAAATTTAACAGTTTTAATTATTTATTTTGATTTTTTAGTAAAAAATGATAATATGATATACTTTAAATAACGTGACATATGATATGATGATATATATGATTAATATCCATTAAATCATAATAAAATTTTATAAGAACTTAACTTTTAACTTCGAATTTTTTTTATTTTTGTAATTTAATTAATGACATATGAATAATTAATTCATCTAAATAGTTCTATTTCATAAAATCTTATGTCATATTATTTAAAATATGTCAAATTATTATTGTTTTTGTTCAAAAATCTAAAGGAGAGACCAAAATTATCGACTTTTAAAACAAAAAAATCAATTTTGTAAATTAGTAAAAATAGAAGAACAAAAATTACAACTAAATATTTTTTATTAATTGAAATTTATGTAAGTTCACTAAATTTAAATAAATCTACATAATTTAGTGAATCCCACATAAATTTGAAATAAATAAAAGACAATATATTAAGATACATGTGTTAGAAAACATGTTAACAATTCTATTATTCATAATTTGATATGAACGGTTAATATATAAAGGAAGAGTTACATCTTCCACTTGCATGCTATTATTTAATTTGTCGACATAGATAAGGTCTTTTTCTTTTTGGACAGAAACGGCATAAGGTCCTTAAGTACTGATTTTTGGTTTGGGAGCATTTATGTGCTTGTCTTTTTATGAGTTTTTTGTTTTGTTTCTTCGGTTGTCTGACATTAAAGCTTTGTTTAGTCAAAAAATTTGGATTTAAAAATAAAAAAAATATGATTTATACATTTTAAAAATAAATGAAAAAATAATCAAATTAAAATTTTAATTTAGGAATCAAAATAATTTCTTTCACAATAATCAATAATAATACTATATTTATAATCTTTAATCTCATTTATATATAGAAGAAAAAATATATTTGTTGAATATATATAATATTTGACATAACTAATTCAACTATGTGTTGACAAATCATATATAACGTTGAAAATGTGTTAGACTTTGATGATAATTTCCGAAAAAAATTTAATCAAATTAAGTACGATACCGATAAAATGAGTCGTTTGTCTATGAAAACAATACATGAAGATGGAAAAATAAAAAACATCACACAATGACAATGAAAAAACTAACATTGCCATCAAACGACATAATCATAGATAAAATTAAATTTGATTCGAAAATAATTTATTTAAAAAAAAAAAGAAAAAAGAAAATAACTTAAAAGAGTTGATTTCAGACAAAAAAAATACTCTAATTAATTTCCCCCACTAGGTTTAGTATATAGCTGATTACATATAAATTAATTAATAACAAATAAACTAGTCGTAATGTTTAATAAATTTAATGTTTGAAGTTTGAATTATTACATAGATATAAAAAAATTAACATACAAAAATATTTTTAATTAATATTAAAAAATTAAATTAGATAATAAATGTAAAACTGTGAGAGAAAAAAAGATACAATAAGCTGAAACAATACTTAAGAATATTTCGAAAAACGCTTTAAGTAGTAAAACCGTTATATATTTATAAACTTTTTTTTAGCAAATAACTTTATTTTGATGATACGAAGTTATCTATGTAAACTATGGAATATAAGTTCGTAGTCTGTAACTACTACTTTGTAGACATGCTATTCACCTAGCTGCTACTTTAATTTGTCATGACACGTAAAATTTGGACTGAATTTAACTAAACAATTACAAAATTAATTTATAAAGTGGGGATATATTTTTAAATTATAAATACATTTTTAGATTATATCACATCTTATATATAACTCTCAAACAATTTCTTCACACTCAACAAATTTAGACATTTGAAGTTTGAATAGAGTAACCTGATATCGGTGGTCCGATAAATCTTGAATAAAGTTTAATATCATCTTAAGAGTGAAGTTAAGAACTCAAACTTTTTCTTTGCATAATCATTATTTCTATTTCTGTAACACCTCAACCATTATCTATATTGGCGATGCTACCTCGACCTTCTCGTCCCCCTATTCACCCAATGAAAATAACGAGTTTTTGCCTCACGTGGGATTCGAGCCCGGTACTTGAGGATAAGTACCGCCTCCACACAAATGGAAATAACGAGTTTTTGCCTTACGTGAGATTCGATCCCGGTACTTGAGGATAAGTACCGCCTCCACACAATCCCACTACTAATTGAGCTATGTTGAGGCGATACTTATCGCGCAGGTACCGGACTCGAATCCCACGGAAGACAAAAACTCGTTATTTCCATTGGGTGGATAGGGGGACGGGAATGTCGTGAGGGTAGCATCGCCGGTAACGGTAATGGCCGAGTGTTACAAAAAAAATGCGTTTTTTTTTATACTGGCTCAATTGGTAGTGGGATTGTGTGGAGGCGGTACTTATCCCCCAGATATTGGGCTCGAATCCCACGGAAGGCAAAAACTCGCGAATCCCACAGAAGACAAAAACTCGTTATTTCCACTGGGTAGATAAGGGAACGAGAATGTCGTGAAGTAGCATCGCCTATAACGGTAATGAGGGGAGTGTTACAATTTCATCTCATATTAATATTTGAGTTAAATTTAAATCAATTCTTACAAAATAAGTTTATAAGTCGAGACAAATCTCCCACTTATATACATATTTTTAAAGTATATTTTATTTCTTATTCCATACCTTAAATAGTGTAATAGTGTAGGAACAAAATATAAAGACTACTTAGTACCACTAAATGTTGGTCAAAAGTTAGCACACAAGATTTGACCAAAAAAAGTTACCATACAAGATTAAACTCATCATAAATACTACTCACTTTGTTCCATTTGTTTAACGTTTTAGAAAAATATTTTTGCCTTACTTAATTGTAATTTTATTGTATCAAATTTATTGTTCTAACTTTTTTATAAATAAATATGTTTTTCTATTATATCATTATTATTGTAGAGTAAATGAAAAACCTTATTTGTGTGTCAAAATCTTAAAAGACAAACAAAAAAA